>JANLJB010030993.1:0-41015 GCA_026212285.1 Bursera cuneata | reverse complement strand
TACGCGTGAACAGTAACCGCGCCCCGGCGTGGAATCCGTTTCACGCCCCGGCGCCAACTTTCTGGAATTCCTGTGAACAATGCACGTGAACAGTACCCGCACCCCGGCGTGGAATCAGCTCCACGCCCCGGCGCTAACTCTCTGGAATTCCGCACAGTACTGTGAACAGTAATGAACAGTNNACGTGAACAGTAACAGTCCACCAAAATATTGATTTACACTCACAGAATGTTTGCACCACAACGAGCAAGGGCTGTGAATAAAACTTCAATTGCCTGCCTGCATCCTGCGGTAAGATAAACATCATCTGGTAATAACTTGTATGGCAGGTCACGATTCAGGTAATCTGCAATGGCCCTGCATTGTTTAATATTCCTTATTTTGACACCAAACCATTATGCATAAACAAAAAAAAAAAAAACCAACAACAGCAACAATGAAAAGTTCATAGAGTGCCTAAGCAACTAACAACTGAATGGAGTAAATGACTTATTTACCTTCTAGCAGGCAGAATACCAGCAGGGGGTGAATAACAATTATACTTGGCCAACCGGACAGCATCAGCAATGGCATCTTCTGCTACAGAAGCGGTATGAAAGCAGGGAAAGACAGAGGGGTCGCCATATAATAGAGCCCAAACTTATGTAAATCTCGGAGTATAGACAAAGAAAGAGTAGAGAATCTATTTTTATTTTTTACTGTACTTTTTCTTTCACATGGTTGATTTGAACTTCACTTCTTTTATTATATTCATTGGCATCAAACCACTACCTAACACCATACATGATTCTTGCCCTAAGATCTCTTATCATAAACTTTTTTTTCAGCATAATATTAATATATAAGACAAAAAGTACTTAGAAAATGATATGAGAAAAATGAAAAATAGTATTTAATGATCTTTAAAATCCGAATCTGCAGCTTCGTATGTAAAGAATTGCCTGGTATGGATAAATTATTACATTCTCGATGCTTGACAGATAGCGTGCTCGTTGAAAAAGCTTTGAGAAGGGAGAGTAGGATGGAGCAAGTATTGTAAATCTCGGAGTATAACAAACGAAAACAGAGGGTTTGTATTTTTTACAGTTCTCTTTCCTTCACATGGTTGATTTGATCCAAAGGTTTTAATATCAGATATAAGTCTATTTGCTTAGAAAAAAAAAAAAAGGGGCAAACTGAGACCCAGAGGAGTAAATTTGTCTTCAAGGAAAATTGGCAAAGTTGTTTTCATTCTAATTTTGTTTTATTTTTCTTCTTTCAGGTGTATAAAAAGATAGGTCCATCTGTATTGACAAAAAAAAAAAAAAAAATGAATGGAATTGACATCACTTAAGCCAATGCTTTTTCCCTCTCATTTTAGTTGGAAACAGAAATCTATTACACTTTCATTTTGTTTCTAAACCAAAGAAGGTAACTCTGGAGTAGTGTTGATCTTTCTTCGTACTCACAAGGGGTTATAGGCAGTACAATTTCGAAAACATGATGATTGGCAAAATAAAGCTATCTCTACTCGTAAAAATTACTCTCAAACACTGTGTATTACAAAAATTTTACTGTGATCCAACAACTTTGTCATAACAATCATCTCTTCTTATGATGCGGAGAGGATTTTCTTTCATAAATGGCTAGCAATTATAGCAACATCGGAGGAACCCTGAGCATGAGATCAACAAGTTATTTTTTTATTTTGATCAGCATTCTCCATTAAAAAAAAAAAAAAAAGCATAATCTCCTTCAATCTAAACCAACAAAACTCACCATAAACATAAAATAAATAATTTTATAAATAATAATTGTTAGATCAAATTTATAATAAAACAATTGAATAAACAGAACAAAAAATCTTCAGAAAAATGGCTGAAATTAAAATTTAAAATATATTTTGTTCTCTCTTTTATTTTTTTTAATATTTCGTGTGTGACATAATCAATTTATTTGAATATGATTGTTTTTTATACTAGATTTTTTGTTCTGCTTATTCAATTATTTTATTCTAAATTTATTCTAACAAAATTATTTATTTTATATTTGTGGTGAGTATTGGTGGCATAATCGAATTTTGATTAAATTTTCGTTTGATTGATTGGTTTAGATTTAACGAGACTATGCATTTTTTTTTAGAAATAGAGAATTGATTTTTTTTTTTTTTACTTATTAGATAATATTTTATTGAAAATATTATTTTTTAAAACTTATGTTTAGATTTTTATTTATTTTTATGTTTACATATTTTATATTTATTAAATTATTAATATTTTATAATATAATTAAATAGAAATATAAGAAAACAAATTATTATAACTTTTATTTCTTTTACAGCTAATAAAGATCAATATGCCCTTACACTACTTAATTAACTAATGGAATATATAACCCACGGATTTGAAAAAAAAAGATTTCTTAAAAGTTTAAGGATGACCAAAAAAAAAAAAAAAAGTTTCATCTAATGATATTAAAGCAAAAGGTAACGACAGATAGTGAAAAGGTGACGAGAGACAGTGATAATTACTCATTACCTGAATGCTTCTAGCCATACAACAACTCCCATACAACTAAAATTACACAAATGTGGCAAACTACGTGACACGGCCACATTAACCTATTCAATATAATACGTACTAAAATTATAGAAAGAATTGCTTGGTATAAGATAAATCAATGCATTCTTGAAAGGATGATGCATATCAGGTAGCGTGCTTTTTGAGAAAGCTTTGAGGAGGCTTCCTTCTTCCCAACTTTTTATAAAGTTTTGTAGCAGACGTCACTGAACTTTTAACAGAATATCAAAATTTTGTCCCAGAATATGATTCTGTCTCCCTACTTTGGTTATCTTCTTGTGCTGGCAGAGTATGCTAATTAGATTCTCTTTTATTCACTGCTAAATTTTAAATATTTTTTAAAACTTTCTGTATTTTTTTAACTTATCACTTAAAATTTAATATATTATATTCCAAGTAATTGTATTTTGTATGATCAAAGTCTATCCTTTTATTATAGCTAATCAATACTCTTATAAATAAAGTGATAATCATAAATTATTTATTTTTTAATGTTCAAAGTTTTTATATTAGATATAATTACAAGTTCTATTCATGCTTAAACAAAAAATGAGACCCTGAAGAGTAACTTTGTCTTTCAAGGAAATAAAGAGGCATAGATCCATTTGTATTGACATCACTTGAGGATTGCTTTTGCCTCTCATTTTAATTGGAACCACCAGATATGTTTACTATCAGTTTGTTTCTAAACCAAAGAAGACAAGTCTGGAATAGTGTTGTCTTTGTTTGCAATTACAGGTAATTATAAGCACAATTTTATAAACACGATGATTAATAAAAATACCCATAACAACAAATATTTTAAGTCCAAAATAACATTACTCTTAACATCCTGTGATCCAACGCGAAGTTGTCATCACCATCTCCTCTCATTTATATAGGGAGGATTTTATTTTATAAGTCCCTAGCAATTATAACAACATCGGAGGAACCCCGGAACATGAAATCAACGAGTTACTGTTGATCAGCATACTCAAGCCTCATAAATTGATACAGATTTATTGCTTCCTGGCATGCCTGTGACAAAAGGCTTTTATCCTTTCAAAGCCATCTTCAAGAGTTGTGGGCTCAATGGCAAATGTTATGCGGAGCCAATTTTTCATTCCTAGCACGATCCCTGCAAGAAGTTTTATTATCAGCATCAAAGGGATAGACAGCAAGCAATCTAACTTTTTAAATCCCTCAAATTTTCAAATTGGTGCACCCGCAATTGCTCAAGCAAAGCATAGAGACATGTAATTAAGTCCACGAACTGGAGGAGTTAAACTTTTCATTTTAGGACTTCCATAACTGATATGCTTAAGAATTCAATCTCCCTAACTCCTGAAACTTGAGAGCTTGTATGTACTTACCAGGTAAAACGATGACTGATTCTTCTTTGGCGAGCTTGATACAGAATTCCATGTCATCATTAATGTCTTCTAACAATGATGGAATCAGCTTCACCTGCAATAGAAGTTCAGTTCATAGCTATATTAGTATACATTCATCTTCTGAAGCACACATATATTTAATATATGATGCCCATACCATTACAAACATGGAACCTTCTGGTTTGCTTGGGCAAGTCATGCAAGGTATCTCCTTAATTGCATCACAGCATATGTCCACATCCTGTCTTAGTAAGCCAAGGATTTTTGAAAAGAAATCCTCCTTTGTTTTCTCAAGGATTTGAGGAATTGCTCCCTGATGCATTTAGAACATAATCTTGTTTTAAGAGGAAAATCAAGAAAATCTGATTTTGTAAACCATAATGCTCAATCTTACCCTTTGAGGTGAATGGGCCAAAAAATTATTCAGGACAGAAGTTCAGGATTTGAAAGATTACAAAAGTATCTATGTTAAAGTATAAGTAAATTCTTCAAAAAGAGACTACAAACCTGGAGGAAGGTTGCAGGATCCGCGCAGATATTCATATAATTATTAATGCGATCAACAACCTGATAAAAGAAAAATAAAACAAAACCATCAATCACTCAGGACCTATTTTGCGTTTTTACAATATTGTTATACAAGATTCAAGACCGACCCCGAATTTTTGCAGGATACCATTGGGATCACATGTCACCACCCAACCGAGCCGCCAACCAGGAACTGCCCATCTCTTTGATATAGATCCAATAGTAATGACAGGCACGATAGATCCAAACACTCCCATTCGCACATAAGGGTTACTCCCAAATGTGATATGTTCATAAACTTCATCAGAAATTACCATTATCCCAAGCTTTCTTGCTGTCTCTGCAATCTAATATTCATCAAATCAACAACCATTAGTAATTAATATTGCAGCAAAAACTTAGAAGTTCCTTATGTTAGAGGAACTAGGTATCAAATCCAAAAGACTAATTTTTAGGTGAAAAAAACGATCTTCTTTATAAACATAACACCTCCCCTAACAACTATTCAATTTGTAACAACTAAAAATTATTTCGGACGAAACATATTGTTTGGCCATAATTTTGCCTTACGGCCAACCGTTTTGGTGGGTTTGTCTCTAATACCAGAGTTACAGAATTAGGCGTCTAAACCCAAAAGCTTAGTCTCTCGGTGGGGTGAGTAATCTTCTTTATAAATTTAATACCTCCCCTTATAACTAGTTAACGTGGAACAACTCAACACTTGAATATCAGAGGTAGACGATGATAGTCTGATGGGGTCAATATAACGAGACAGAAACTTTTCTTATACTTGAAAGTAGTTCAATTAGGGTGAATAAGAAAAAGAAGAGAAAGAAAGTAGTTTAGCTTACCTTCTGCAAATGTTGGTAAGTGAAGACGTTACCACAAGGGTTGCTTGGGTTAACAATAACCATGGCAATGGTGTTGTCATCGGCAAGAGCTTCCACTGCTTCAAGATCAACCTCCCAATTGTTTTCTGGAAGATGATCAAAATGGCGAAATTCAAGATGGAGATGTGCTGCGCAAGCTTCATAAAACGGGTAGTGTGGTCTAGGAAGCAAAATGTTTGCACCAGGACGAGCAATGGCGGTTAATGAGACTTTGATTGCTGGATTGCCTCCTGATGTAAGATAAACATCTTCTGGTGATACCTTGTATGGAAGGTCACGATTCAGATAATCTGCAACGGCCCTGCACAGTTTAATATCGTTTAGTTTGACATCAGACCATATTACATATTTAAAAAAAAAAAGAACTATACAACAAGGAAAAGATATTGCCTAACCTATAACTATAATTTAATATATACAACCAATTTATACAATCGATATGGCAAAGAATAATTTTTAACGTAGATTGTTTAATATTTAGTATTACTCATCCAATAAACAAGCATGACATTATTTATGGTAACGAACCAAAAGATACTTAAATGAGCATACGCTAGTTTGTGGTAAATGGTATATTTACCTTCTAGCTGGCAGCATACCAACACTGGATGTATAACCATTATACTTGGCGGAGTGGATAGCTTCAACAGTGGCTTCTTCGGCTACAGAGGGGGTTCGAAAGCAGGGAAAGGCTGAGGGGTCGCCATGGCCCAAGGGAATGACGGGTCTTGGATCGTCTTTGTTGAGATTACCTTCTAGAGTCATGCGGGCCTCTCCGATGGTTATGGCAGATGCAGTCGGCTGCTCTCGGTAAGTTTGAAAACCCCATTTCTTTGGTGCTCCATTTTCCATGTCTTGTGTGGTGGTGTTGGGAAGAGGTTGAGTTCACTATTGATGAAGTGGGGGTCCAGTCGACTGAGCACAGAAATAAAATGCATATTTATAATATAGTGGAGCCAACTTTCGTAAATCTCGGAGTATAAGCAAACAAAAACAGAGTTTTATATTAATTTTTTTATGTTGAATCTGTTCCACATTGGTTGATTTGAGCTCGTGCTCTTTTATTTTAATCAGTGGCATCAAATCAGTACCTAACAGAAAGACCGTCAACATCCCACCATTGAATGTAAAACTTAATACTAATCATCAAAACTTAATTTTTATTAATTATATTAAACAGTATTATAGTACAAATTCAAGATAAATACATAACAATCTTATGATATAACTAAAAATAATAAACCTATCTTTTGATTATAAAGTAATATAAAGACTTTATTTTTTATAATTTTTTAAAACTAATTAATATTGTGAGGATATTATCGATATTTTATTTACTAAATATTTAAAAATTAATAAAGATATATTTCATATATTAAATAAGTTTTATAAATTTAAAAAATCTACTAAATAATTTCATTTACTAAAATTATTGGGTTTTTAGAAAATAATTTACTTGCTTAATTTACTAAATTTATTTCGTAAATAAAATATATTTTTATTATTTAAATTTACTAAAATTATTTAGTTTTTAGGAAATAATTTACTTGCCTAATTTATTAAAATTATTTAAATTTATAAATATTATCTAGTAAATTAAATATATTTTTGTTATGTTTTTATAAATTCTTATGATATTCTTATTAATTTTTAAATATTTTGTATTACTTTAGTAAATAAAATATTGATAATACCCTCACAATGTTAATTAGTTTCAAAGGATTATAAAAAATGCAGTCTTTATGTTACTTTATAATTAAGGGGGTGAGTTTATTATTTTTACGTATATCAAAGGGATCTTTATGTATTTATCCTAAGTTTTTACTGTAACACTGTTATAATTAATAGAAGTTAAATTTTAGGGGGGTTAATGTTAGTTTTATATTCAGTGGAATGTTGACTAGTTTTTCAAATTTTTTAGGGGGTCTAGAACAAATACCTCTGTTTCAAACATAATTTTTTTTTACTCTGAATCTGATACCGCTCGTCGAACCATAAAAGATATTTTCTTACAAAAAAAAAAAGGACCGTAAATAGAAACTTTAAAATCTTTTATGGCATTCGATATCACACCCACAGGCTTATTCTAAAAACAGTTGCTAGGAACGACATTATAGAAATCCCCAAACAATTGTCTACTTAATTAATAAGTAATACATAAAGTGTTAAGCTATTGCTTTAATTCATTAAACAGATAAATAGTGCTTGATGCTTGTCAAATAACTACCAAAGTATTGAGTTCTTGAGAGAACTTAAATGGTTCTCAAGCAAAATTAAAGATGTCAAATGAAGTATATGGTTCCTTAATTTTGAACTTAAATTGTTAAAAGAAAAAATTAAGATTTTAGTAAAATTTAAAAGTGTCACACAACTTTGCTATCTTATGCTACATTTTCAACCTTTTTTCTTTAGGATGATAAAAAGAATTTCCAAAAAATGTTATTAAGAAATTAATGGAGACAATGTTTAAATGATTTTACATAAATATAAGAAGAAAAGTTGGACACTTTTTTCTGTGCTTAAACATGAGATAAGGACAGTAACTTTGTCCCCAAGGCAAATTAGGAAAATTGCCTATTGTTCTAATATATATTATACCAGAACAGAACAGGTGAGTGCGGATCGACTGCGTGTGTGTTGGCATTTTTTTTCTTCTTAAAGTAGTGTAAAATTAGATGTAAATTGATTAACTAAGTGGCTTTATACGAAGTCAACTTACGTATACCTCGACTAATCTCACGAGACCCGTGTCATGTGTCCTTAGAAGTTTTCTAGTATAAGCCAATTAATCGCTGGATTTTACATCAAGAGACATAACCCCAAGAGGATGTCCACAATTGGCTCCATTCCTCTCAAACGGTAGATGTATCATCAACTAACTCCCAAGGTACACTTGTATTAATTCAATTCAATTATTGGAGCCTTTCCTTTTCACTTTATTAATAATTCTTAAAAAAATTTATGATCATGCTAGAAACGAAGTCAAAATGAGACAAAGAGAGAAACTTTGTCCCCAAGGAAAGTTACCAAACTTGTCTTCATTCTATTTAATTTTTTTTCTTCTAACTTTTTTAATAGTGTATGATGCATGAAGGTCCAAACTGATACTTATGAATTGGCCATTCTTGAGACAATATTAATTTAAGACCAAGAATATGTTATACTAGGATTGATTTCACTCTGTACATATTTTTTAAGCGCTATAGATCATGTCATGGCTCAAGTGCATTAATCTAAATATTTACAATTTATAACATTTTAATCAAGAATGCATACAAGTTTTATATGTTGTATAACAAGGGCTTCATTTAGAGAGTTGTTGGTTCAAATTCTGAAAAATGTGAATGTAAGGGGAAGAGAGAGAATTTTATGTGTTTTAAGATATAACAAGTTAAAGAATAAAACCAAAAGTAATATTTATATAAGGATCTTATTTCTATTAATTAATTTTCCTTAATTATGATTTATATCTCTGAATAATTAATGACTAACCAGACGACCCTTGTTATATAAGGATAATTGAAAAAAAAAATGTCAGGTTAGGAGTTTTTTTTTTTTTTTTTTTTAAATTTATTAAAANTTTTTTTTTTTTTTTTTTTTTTGAAATTTAGTAAAATCTTGATTTATTTGATCGCTTAACGTAACTTTTTTTTTTTTTTTTTACCCAAATTCAATATCAAAGTACCAAATTTACCTTTAGTTTCTCTAATGAGAAGACCTAACTCTACTAATAAGCACATGACTTGAAATACTTCTAACATACCACTTAATAATTCCATAGATTACTAATCGTTTGTCTAAATGTTTAATGATACTTGAAAACGTTTAATTAGATTGTAAACTGTTTAGTTGATTTGTTTGATATATCGAGATCTTGTTTGATGACTTGATACTTTATTAAATAATAAAAAAATTAAGATTTTACCTCCCAAGATTTGCCTATTTTGTCGTTTTTTCTCAATTATATGGTTATCTTTGTATAATGAATGAGTGGTTGATTCCACAATCGCCAACAACAAGTGAGAGCATTTATGTTAGTAATGGTTAGAAATCAAGCTGGATTTCCACCAAAGCAGGTGGGGCGGAGGAAGATAGTTTCATTGCAAACCAAGTGGTTGTTTCTTATTAGCCCATGAGATGACAATTTCTATTGGATAATAGGGATAGTTAACGTAGTCTTTCTGGTTCATGCTTCGGCAATTTCTAATTAGCCCCTATAATGATAATCTTTCATTTGCTTAAGTGGATGGCAAATCTTCTCCAAAGGCACCCATGCTTTGCATTTGTAACTCATTCAAACCCCCAGAAGTTAATAAGATTACTTCCATTTCCTCTCTCTATTATCTCCCTTGCTTATTATTATTTTTTTTAAATTATCGACTTCTCTTTCTTTATTTCATACGGAACCATCAATTGCTTGCACTCATCTATGCAATACACTTTAATCTTGTATCACGGAGAGCACACCTTACCCATTAACATTTGCAATCATCGATAGCCGTTATACTTAAATTAGGTTGGAAACTGTATGGAGTTATAGACACATTTTATGAATATGGTGTGCTTATAATATTCCAAGGCTCCGGGAGAGATTGGATTGATATTGATACTTCTGACTTCACCTAGCATTTTCTCTTCATGATTTCACCTTGACCAATATGCATTCATAAGATGGTGATGGTAAATTTTGCAAATGATCGCCCAGCAAGTATTACTCATTTGGCATCGTAATCCACTGCATTTATTCATCATTAACTTTTCAATGACCGCCAGTCAGCCACCCACAACTGTGTCTCATTCGTTTACAAACATATACGTAAAAGTTAGTATGATGAAAGTGTCCAAAGAAGAATGACGCTAAAAAGGAATCCAGTTTCGTGCAGAATTGAAAGAGCACATAGTTTCGGTACGATAATTAGATAGGGTCAAGCCTAGTGAACTTGAATATGTGCCAAAAGTTAATTGACAATTCGCTCGAGGATCAACAAATGTATGGGCAGCGGAAAGCTCCTGTGATCTTCAAACCAATGCAGTTTTGACACAAAAATGAGCTCCACTGAGCTTAAACTCCATGTTCTCTACATATCAATGTTAATATTAGACGTGAATCTTTGTGCTAGTCCAATTATGCTTTTCGCCCTGTGCAAATGTGTGGCGTTCGAGGCCTTTTCCCTCTGCATCAATGTATTGTACGGAAATATTTACAAGACTAGTATTAACAAGAGAAGCATATGAAGGAAGATCAAGTAGAAAAGCATGGAAAGAATGTGGAAGAAGTGCAGTTCCAGAGGCACTCTGAGCATGCTGATGCAGAATATCAATGACGAAGATAAAAACCAATCATTTCACTAAGCCATGGTGACCCTGCTGCCTTTTCGTGCTTTCGTACCAGTGAAATAGCTGAAGAAGCAGTTGCTAAAGCTCTTAGATCTGCTAAATACAATTGCTATGCCCCATTTGTTGGAATTCTTCCTGCTATAAGGTAGCTTTCTCGCATGAAGTTCTGAGTTCTTTTTGAAGTTCGACTTTTGCTCTGACCCTCTATATCTTTTGATGAATAGGGCTGTTGCTGATTATCTCTTCCAGGACCTTCCACACAAGCTATCTCCTGATGATGTTTATCTCACATCAGGCTGTTAACAGGCAATGGAAATCATAGTGTCTGTTCTTGTTAGTCCTGGCGCCAACATTCTGCTTCCCAGGCCGGGTTTCACAAATTATGAAGCTCGTTGTGCTTTTACCCATCTTGAAGTTCGTCACTACGATCTTTTCTGCCTGAAAAGGATTGGGAGGTGGATCTTGATGATGTTAAAGCACTCGCGGCTGAGAATACTGTCGCTATTCTCATTACAGCCCAGGAGGTCCTTGTGGGAATGTTTTTCTTATGAGCATCTGAAGAAGGTTTGATCATTCACAGTTTGATTTATGAGAATTTCTGTATCTAGGGATCCACATAGATTGCTTTCACATTGCTCTTTCTGTGCAGCATTGGTGCTTACTATCAAGTTTGTTAAATTTAGATAGCAGAGACAGCAAAAGAGCTTGGGATTCTGGTGATTGCAGATGACGTCTATGGTCATCTCACTTTTGGGAGTAACCCATTTGTGCCAATAGGAGTGTTCGGATCAATTGCTCCCGTTATTACACTTGGTTCTATATCAAAGAGGTGGGCTGTTAGAGGTTGGAGACTCGGTTGGCTAATGACATGTGATCCCAGTGAAACCCTTCAAAAATCCAACGTTCTTTCTTTCTCTTTCTCTCCCTTTCGTCAATAAATTTAGTCAGGCTAGTTCGCCAATTAATTTACACAAGCCAGATTTGGCACCAAGCCATACCAGGATGTTCCATGAAACTGATTTCTTTAGTCTGTTGCATTTAGAAGACACAAATCCTTTAACATTCGCAACTTATTCATTAAATCTCATAGTACTCACAGCATAACTTGTAATATGTATCCTAATTCCCCCTCAGACTGCGGAGTACA
Organism: Bursera cuneata; assembly: GCA_026212285.1. Lineage (NCBI taxonomy): Eukaryota > Viridiplantae > Streptophyta > Magnoliopsida > Sapindales > Burseraceae > Bursera > Bursera cuneata. The sequence continues at coordinate 29,182 of JANLJB010030993.1, read as the reverse complement.
TAAAGGCTTGTGTCAATATCATCTCAGACCCTGTAACATTCATTCAGGTGGAGATGGTTTCTTTAATTATCATCAATTCTTGGATATTCTAATTTCTTTTTAGTCATAGAATGACTATGATATTACAAATGTCCGTGCTTTGGATATTTTTAATGTAATAGGGGGCACTTCAAGAAATCCTTGAGAAAACAGAAGGAGAATTCTTCTCCAAAAGTATTAATCTACTCGGGGAAGCTTCAGAAACACTTTTGAGAGAATCAAAGAGATTCCTTTCATTACTCTCCCAACAAAACCTCAAGGATCTGTGTTTATAATGGTCAGGCTACAGTTAGAAAAGCTACCACACTCTAGCGTTTTCCTTGATTAACTAGTATGTTATATATGTATGATCTTCATAATAAATCAAGACTCATTTCCGGTGAAGTTGGAACTCTCACGCAAGATATTAATGATGATATGGACTTCTGTCTTAAGTTAGCTAAAGAGGAATCCGTGATTGTTTTAGCTGGTGAAAAATTAATGAAGAAAATATTTCATCCTTTACTTTGTTTTAAGGCCTATTAGAAAAGTTATAGTAGATTTTGGAAAGATTTTCTTTGTCCTGCTAAACAAAACTTGCGCAGGAACTCATAGTACTTGTATGATTATTTGCATTGATTCCTTGTAATCTTATCAACTCTGTATTATTAGTAATCCACGTATCTATCAAGAGATGGCACAGGCCCGCAGCTGTCCGCAGTCTGCACATGTTATGTTCGCATATCGTGTGTGGGCGGTTGTGCGTGCTTGCAATGAGAGACAGTGTATTTAGGCAATTTTAGGTCAAAAAGTAGGCTTGTGAGGGTTGAAAATTAATCCAGGTATCCGTTAGCTCACAGCAATATATTAATTTTTTTCAGGAGTTATCTGGAACTGAAGAAATGGCTTCGGATAAGTTTTGCTGTTGATCCAGAACCTCTAGAAGATGGGCTTGAGAGGATAAAATCCTTCTGCCAGAGGCATGCCAAGCAACATTAACATATATTAGGCAAATTAATTAGCCAAAGATCGCGAGCTATTCATCTGTGTAGCTTTGAGCTTGGAAACTATTTTCTCACTAGCAATGTGCTTGTGCTTGGTGTTACCAAAGGATATGGACTATGGAGTACATAGTTTAAAAAACGAAACTTGGCGGCTGAAATACTCATGTCCACTTTGATATAGGGAATGGTTTATGAATCTATTTTTCTTTTAATTGAAAGTTGAAATTTGAGTTAGGTCCATTTATGCTTCCTGACCTCATTTGTGTTTAATTACGATAGTTAAGGTAATGCATCCAATTTTACATGGCTAATCGTGTGCTCTATAAGATGACTGGATGAGCAGCCGACAACACACTAATAATTGCACCAATTATTCCATTATGCAAGTGCTGCTGATGATTAAAGGGACTGAAGATGGCAAAACAAATCCAGAAGTGAAACCATTTTCAAATATGCTTATTTCGGAAAATAATTTTAATTAAAATTACTGGGTTTATATTACCTTAACAAAATTTTAGGGGTGTCTAAAATGGGCAACCATATCACTAGGGTGAGATGACAATCCAAATTCCAAGGTCAACAAATGGAACCCCACTAGAGAAGGCCCACAAACGGCTCAAAACAAAGGGGCCTTACAATTTCTTACCGTTGCAGCTCCCCATCCCCTTCGCCGCCGTCAAATATTCAAACTTCACAAATAAACACTTCGCTCTCTCCATCTCCAACGGCTCCTACCATTTCCATTTCTTATCAAGTTATCAACTTACCCTCCAATTCTCCTCAATAGATTCACCAACTTTGCACAAATCAAAAACCCTTTTTTAAGAACCAAATATCCTCTTCACTAATCAATCCAAAACAAAATCTTGTCTCAGTCACTCTTCACTAAGCTTGCTAACTGCAGCCATGGATTCAAACCCCAAATCTCAAACCAAATCAGCCTCTCGTCTCGCCAGAATGACATCTGAAGAACCTTCGCATCTGTCTCTGGACCTCATTTCTCCTTCTCCCCAGAAAGCCTCTTCACTTTCGCCTGCTCTACCTCTCCAAGAACTACTCCTACTGTCGCCTTCTCCATTAAGGAAATCAAGAACCCGTTTGACGGATCGTCTTGAAGTGGCTGAGGAGGTGGGTTTGGACTCAACTGGGTCGCGCAGGAGATGCAAAACTAGAGGATCTCAAATGGGTATGCTCGGTTGCGCCTCGCCGAGGAACAACCGACGACTGAGGAGAAGATCGGAGTTGGAGATGAGAGAAGAGAGGGAGATTGCGCTGGTGGATGAAATTGGAAAACTGAGGAAAAGGAGGCATAGCGTGCGGTCCAAGAAAGAGAAGCTTGGTTTGGTCCCTTGTGTTCCTTCTTCAAGTCTGTCTCCAAGTACGTATTGATGATTCTTTGTTTTGTTCATTGGTTTCATTCTGTTTGCAATTTATTCTTTCTCTATTGGTTTTTGTGAATGAATTCTTTTTTGATTGGCTTGATGGTGCTTTGGTGAGTTTAGAAATGGACGATGGTGGTCAAGGGAATCTTGATCAAATTGGGCAGATGCTGGCTGATTTGATTATGTGGAGAGATGTCGCAAAATCGAGTCTTTGGTTTGGTTTTGGATGCTTATGTTTCTTGTCATCTTGCTTCACAAAGGGACTCAACTTTAGGTGTGTGTATCTCATTTTCTCTCTGTAGTGTCTTTTGATTTTCGTTTTGGTTTTGGGTTTTGATTAAGATGTCTAAAACTTGTCAATTTCATGTTTAAAGTATCTTTTCCGCTATTTCCCAACTTGGGCTTCTGTTCTTGGGCGCATCATTCTTCTCAAATTCAATCTTACAAAGGTACAATGCAGTTTGTCTTATTAATTCTATTCCAATTCAGACTATTTGTTTTCCTTCTCTGAGTTTTAGTGTTTGGTAAATTTACAGAAATTATGACGAACAGACACGTGAGTTTAAGCTGACAGAAGATGAGATTTTGAGAGTCGGCAGATTAATACTTCCAGCTACAAACCTTGCAATTTCAAAGACGAGAGAGCTTTTCTCAGGAGAGCCTTCAATGACCCTCAAAGTAATAGAAAATATTCACTGGTCATTTTTTCTAAATCACGTCAAGAACCAGCTTCTTTTACCAGTCTTCTAATGCTTCTTGTTATAGGTATTCCCATTTTTGCTTCTTGGAGCTCAGTACGGCCATGTTTTGACGATGTGGAGGCTTTTTGCAACTGGTATATCACTACAATAATATGTTCATACCATGCCATCTCTTAATTTCTGGTCAATTTAATGAATTTTATCACTGTTTTGGCTCCTGATGTAAGTGTTTTGGTGCTTGTTGATCTGAATTTGAGCAGGTTTTTTTATCAGCTTCACTCTCCCAAAACTGTACTCATGCTATTCCAGTCGGATAAACCAAAAAGGTATTATTAAAGTCAGTCATGTGCTGGAAATGAAGTGGGTCTGTCTTTCTGTTTAAACTGAAGGAAGTGAATTTGGTTTTTTGCAGTTGAAAGCATAAAACGTTGCATGCTTGAAACATGGGGAGCTTGTTCTCACAAGAAGGTTGTTGCAGCATCAGCAGCCATGGCCTTCTGGAATCTTTCTACTCTGAAAACCCGTATTTTCGCAGGTAATCTTCTGACTATAACTTCAACCTAGAAGCCATTGTGTATTTTGATTATCCACAACTTTTATGTGGAGGATGGATTTGGAACTATAGGTTTTGTGAAGAATTAAATTAACACTTCATTTAGCAATTTGGACTAGTACTTAATCCAAGTCCTTCAATTTGGACTAAAAGCATTTGGGCAAACTCAACAATGTGACCTGCAAACTTACGATATTAATTATACATAGTTCAGGAGCAGTGAAACATGTTCCAAGCATGTGCATTCCATATATGATCTCTTTATTAACTCTTAAGTGTACTAAAACCTTCCCTTGAAAGCTTTAATTGCCAAACAATACAGATATTTTAAGCGATCCATTGATATTTATCAAAGGTCATGACCTCCCTGACTACAAATTACAAGTTTCTTAATCTTGCTTTTTCTTTGCAGCATTCATCTCCTTGGTAATTATCCGGTACTGCCGACAACATCTAGTGTCAACGGAAGAAGAAGCAGTAGAAAGGGAACAAGAGGAGCAGCAGCAGGCCTTGGTAGTAGCAGAAGTAAAGGCAATCCAGAACTAGGTGTTTGGTTCTCTATGCGTTTCAGCACCAATAAGTTCTTTGTTAAACAAAATATATAATATTGTTTACGCTGTGATTCCACAAAGCTAGCACTTGCTGGTGCACACATCTGTACAATAAAAGGCTTGTATTTCTCTGTTTCTTTCCCAGCTACTCCATAAGCAGAAATGCACGACTCCCACTTGGCAAGATATATAGGCCATTGAAGTAATGGACCAACAAGTAGACAACCCAAATTCAGTAGAATAATGGCTTGATCACAACAAATTCAGTAGAATAATGGCTTGATCACAATATGCTGTGATTAAATTTATATTTAGGTTAGGTAGCAGCCTATGTTTTATAAATACAACATAAAATTCAAGCAATAGAGACTCGGCATCATGATTTTATTAAACTCTTTTTAACCCAAATTCAGTAGAATAATGGCTTGATCACAATATGCTGTGATTAAATTTATATTTAGGTTAGGTAGCAGCCTATGTTTTATAAATGCAACATGAAATTCAAGCAATAGAGTCTCAGCATCATGATTTTATTAAACTCTGTTTAACCTCAAATTTTAGCTAAATTAAGCGGCTTTACTTTTCTTTTTTAACTTGTTAAAAGGATAAGTTCTATTAATGCTGAAAATCCATTATCATTATATAGTAGTTTCAAGGGTATTTTGGTCTCAAAATTTTTAATTTTGTTAAGTTATCGCTGAAAATGAACGGTAGGGGAGGTAGTTAACACCTGAAACTTAAAGGATCTGGATGAGATTGCCCAAAGTAAAACAAAATAAAGGCAGAGTACAATCTTGGACCCGTATCCAATGACGCATCGACACGTGTTCGAATTCCATTGCCCCTTTAATTTTCCAAAAGGACAAAGCGGAAGCCGAAAGAGCAAAACCCTAGTCACGTCTCTTCATTTGGTAGTCGCTTCAATTTCTTACAAGACTTTAACCTAGAAGAAAGAATTTAGGGTTTTGTTTGCAATGGAGACTACAGGTGCGTCTGTGAAGAGAAAGCCAGTATTCATACAAGTTGATCAGCTTAAGCCTGGTACCAGCGGCCACACGCTGACCGTGAAGGTGGTCTCGTCGAAGCCCGTTCCGGTCAACAAGCCACGTGGCACAAGATCATTGTCTGCCCTTTCTCAGCCTTCTCGACCCCCTCGCATCGCCGAGTGTCTGGTCGGCGACGAGACTGGCGCCATCTACTTCACCGCTCGCAACGAACAAGGTACATGTGATCTGGTGCTGCTTTCTGAGTTGCGTGTAGAAATTAGGGTTTTAATTGTCTGATCCTTGTATAAATCAATTAATCTTAGTCATGTTATTGATTTTTTCTCTGATGATAATCTTGATTGCTCACAAAAAGAGTGTAAATTAAATATTTGTTTTTTTTTTCTCGTTGCTTTTGGTTTTGTGAAGCCATGCTAATGATTGTGGATTTGTTGGGAATTCTAATCTTGAAGTTATGACGAATTGTTTGGATGGATGCTCAAGGGAACATTTTTAAAACAATAATACTATTCTGCTTAGAAGGATGCTCTTTTAGTTAGTTTTGTAAGTTTATTTGGTTCTAATAATGTGTTCATGCATGGATTTATCTGTTCAAATGTACTGTTGGCTGGGACATATAATTTGATGGGTTTGTGTTCTTGGCTTTTTGTTCTGTTTTGTTTTGTTTTTTCTGTTTTTTTGTTTTTTTAATTATAACTATCTTTTGTGAAATCATTCATCTTTTGAAACTTGGACCTGTTTATACTTCTAGCTGTAAGTTGATCAAAACATGTTTTGAACCCAACTTGGTCGCTATTGAAGGAGTCAATTGCTCTTTTGTTTTTATTACTGTACATATGCTTTTAATGTTCTTTAATCGGTATTAGACGGCTGTTATCTAAACTGCTGGTATTGATAGCTTTATTGCAATGCAGTTGACATTATGGCACCTGGCACCACTGTGATTCTGCGAAATGCCAAGATTGACATGTTCAAGGGTTCGATGAGGCTGGCAGTTGACAAATGGGGACGTATTGAAGTTACTGAACCTGCTAACTTCGCTGTTAAAGAGAATAATAATCTCTCTTTAGTCGAGTATGAGCTGGTTAATGTCGAGTGATCGGTATGCTTTGAAAGTGAAAATATTTAGGTTAGCATTACTGAAGGTTTATTTTTTTTTCCCGTGTCAGAACTGTTAACTGGGATTCTGTTTTTAAGAATGTGGTACAAAGATCTTGCTGAAAATTATTTTCAGTCTTGATATTATATTATAAACGCAAGTAATTAAGTGTCAGATTGGGAATTCTTAGGTTGGCTTGAAACGGATCAGTTAATGCTATCTTTGTAATGCCGTTACGTATTCAAGATGATCTAATATATGCTTTCGTCCTTTTAAATATTTGTCTTCTGTGATGTTATTTTTGTCTTAGTAGTGCTCCTACTATTCCATAGCACTTATGGTTCTATAAACTGGCTTCAGTGAATTTAATAATTCTCTGGCAAAAAATTTTTAGTAACATAATTGAAGGAGTTAACTTTGATGGGTGAGCAGCTGATGGCAAGAACAGGTTGCAGTCTCTCATGGGGATTGTAGACCAAACTGAGCACTAAGGCATCCAAAGAGGGAAGTTTACCATATAAAGTTTAGATGGATGTGGGAAGTTAGACTATAAAATTTGTATGGATATAGATGCAGTCTGTTGTTTAGTGAAGCTCTTGTTATTCCTTTGACTTCGCAATGTGTGCTCAATAGCGAGCATTACAAATTTACTTATTTGTTTGGCATTTTTATGTGAGTCGAGTTATTAGAAGCTTGAAACCCAATCGGCAAGTGAGAACCTGAAGCCAAATCGTGGGCAGGAAATACCTAAACCTTCTGGCGAGCATGGAAAATGATGGCCCATCAGTATTTATATACACTAAGCGGAGTTTATAACTGATGTGCAAATATAAGCAGGCAACCATATGATATGAAGTCGCTGGCAGTATAATAATAACGGGAAAAATCTTTAGTTCTTTTGGATTATAAAATAGGCCACATCGCCGCAATAACACCTACAAGCTTCAACATTCAAGTACTACAACTGGCTGGACAAATTTGGGGAGTAATATAAGGAAGTAGTCAATACATCACTCAATTTGGCGTTAAGAGTCAATATAGTCCTACCGGTTGCAATTGCCAATGACTACCAGATATTACAGCCCTGAACAAACAAAAGATACGGTTAGAAATGTAGAAAAGTTTCTCATGAACAAATCTAGGAATTAAGAAAAGAATCTTGATGGAATGAAAAATATACTTCCTGGACTTGGTATTCAGAAAGCAGAAAAGATTGAAAAAAAAAAAAAAAAGACACTGAACTGACCAACAGAGAACAACAGGGATCATGTCACAAATAACACCATAAAGTTTTTTCACACTTAAGACCACTCTATCGTCTCCTCAATCAATATCTGAACAATCAAAGATTAGAGCCATTGCTGTTGAGTGTCTATCCCTACAAATGCTTTCATATAAACTTAGAACAAAGAAAAACACCTACTAGACATAAGCCCAGAGGATGAAAAGTGCTTGTTATACTTGATTTCATAGTGTCATACACAAACAAACACAAAGTAAATTCTAGTCTTCCAATACCAATACCTGGACAGCAACGCTATATAGCACAGGGGATAGAAAAACCTGGGCAAACGTATACCTCTATCCAAATTCAGTAGTCAAGATCAGAAGTAAGGATTAGAGAGAGAAACTACTATAACAAGATTATTATTGACTTCTAACAGACTCTTTGATCAACTTACAATTTGGGATTGGGAGAAGAAAAGATGAACATAATTTTTAAAAACAGCTCCAGTTAATTAACAACTGTTAGGTGAAAAAAAGTAGGAAACCTATTTAAAAACATATCAAAACAATTTAGACTTCAAATCAATTAATGTCCAAATTCTCACAGATTCACCTAAAGCAAATATATGAATACTTTTAACTTCAAAAATTAAAATTTCCAGCGGATATCGGCAACTCTTTAATTTACAAGGCATCCTTAGTTGTAAAATATTAAAACTTTAAAAATAAAAAATAAAAAACCATCTCTTGAACCTGCTGGACATTCATCATACAATGTGAGCATGCCTGATATGAGATATTAGTATGACACTGTATTCTCAGGAACGTCAAAATCCAAAATTAAATAAAATGTAAAATAAAAGCTTAATGTAATAATCTGCAATACACTTTTGCTTTTAACGTATACAAACTCCATAAGTATCAAACACTGAACTAAATGGAATTATCTTTCAAAACAAAAGGCAAAAGTCTGCTAGTTCATCTAGGTTTGAAAGTACAGGAAATCCAACTTGTCTCTTCAGCAGCTCGTTGTAAACTTCTAATCTATCAGCAGTCACTACCTTAAAATGCAGAATTTTGTACTTATAGCTTCAATCCTCTGAACATTCATCACACATCATCATTGCAAGCTGATTAAATAAAAATAATTAGTAGGCTCTTAAAGATTTTATCAACTATATTAGGAGGAAAAAGAAAAATCATTATCACATGCGACAGAAATTTTTTCCAGATAAAGCCATATGCATAGCTCACTGCATCAAACTTGTTAATGGATCTCGTTAACAACTTCTAACATAAAAGTTTTCTAATAGAGAGGCCATTAAATTTACCTAAGATTTAATCATTACACTGAAACAACTACCAGCATCCCTAGTCTAAAAATGATGCCTCTCCCTAGTAGTTTAAAGACTTGAAAACATTAGCAATTCCAAGTCATTCCATCTTTGCTTCTTGATCTTCATCTAGTCCTGTTTTTCCCTACAAGATCAAAAAGAGGGGTATTCACCGTTTTATCAAAAACAATATAGGACAAGGCAAATGGTCAATGGACTTATTTTAAGAGTGGAAACGTAAAAATCAAGATGAGGTAGGACATCAGTGTATGCTAACAAACTTAGTTAGGAAACCTAACATCTCCATTAATGAAACAAGAAAAGGAAAGGAAATGCAGAGGAACAAGAACATCTATGCATCTAATAAAACTCATTTAGGGAGAAAAACAGCTAAAAACAGCTGCAATAAACTTGCTTTCTAATTCATTTTCCATCAAAGATGAAAGAACGGCTCTATTTAAGCCAAAAACCAGCAAATACTAGCTTATCAGAAAATAAAAACGACGAAAAGAACATAAATCAAGAGGGTCCTATGAACTTGCTAGACACCTAATTCGAGAACGAAAAAGCACAGATTAGGCAACCAACAAAGAACAAACAAGCACCACAATCGCATACAACAAACATTAAAAAAAAAAAAAAAAAAAAAACCCATTTCCATTCTCATTCATCTACCAAAAAAATCCAATTCTAGACAGCCATTTCTCNAATCGCATACAACAAACATTAAAAAAAAAAAAAAAAAAAAAAACCCATTTCCATTCTCATTCATCTACCAAAAAAATCCAATTCTAGACAGCCATTTCTCAAACACTTGACGACCAATAAGCATAACCGAATTAATACTTTAAAAACAATCTTTCTTTCTTTTTTCTCTTTTTGTCGGAAAAAGTAGAGTAAATGACAGTACCTTCGGGAAGCCAGCCGTAACTGCGGCGAGAGATGGAAAGCATAGAAGTCATCAAAGCCGAGGCAGTGGCAGTATGATACGGCAGCATCGACTCCACACAGAAACTCATTTCAACAGGACTCCTTCATTCATTGCCAAAGCATTAAGTAAGTTACATTAAATTACAACAACAAAAAATATAAAAAATAATCCACTTTACTTCTCAATTTTCTTCAATATGGATGGGTAATGGTGAGAGGATTACAACTGACCTGAGAGCTCCACGGGAAAGCGGTTTATTCGCGGACAAGCCAACCGGGGAGCGAGTAGCTTTGGTTTTGGCTTGGGAGGCGAGCCGAGCCAATGCGTTCCTAGCTGTGGTTGATCGGAAAATGGATCTTCCGGCGGCAAACGAGGACATTGTTTGTAAACGGTGATTGATCAGAAAATGAGTTTTAGAGTTTTTGTGTTTGCGAAGTGAGCAGCTATGTTGAAGAGGCTAAAATCCTGTGGGCTGTTTGGGTTCACGAATAACAAAAAACCCACCAGGGATAAGTAATTTTTTATGTTTGTTTTAAAGATACTAGAAATCAAATTTATTTAAAAAAAAAAAAAAAAACACTCAAAGTATTTAAGTAAATTGATGATTAATCCCATTTATAGAGGTGTTTGGTTCACATTAAATTATTTATTTTATTTTATTTACAAATTTCAAATGCTTGCTGAAAATAAATACAAAAAAAAAAGTTGCAGCTGTTACCAAACAGACCCTTTAGTTACTACAAAAGACAACCGGACCCGAGTCTGATCCGACATTACTTCTACTCTGCTACTCTCCCGTCTCTTCAATGGCTACCCTATTCAAGGTAATATCAACGTAAATGTCTTGGCGCCAACTGTTTTCCTTAGGAAACATCATCTGGGTTTCGGAGAAATTACATTTTTTATTTTAATTTTTTCGTGTTTAGGAACAAGTGAAGCTTTCGGCTTATCGTGATAGAAGGTTTCAGGGGACACCAGAAGACTTCGAGCATGCTTTGCTGACATCAACGACTGTTTATGTGGGAAACATGTCGTTTTATACTACGGAGGAGCAAATCTATGAGCTGTTCTCACGAACTGGAGAAATTAAGAAGATAATCATGGGTTTAGACAAGAACACCAAAACGCCTTGTGGCTTCTGTTTTGTCTTGTAAGTCTTTTCTTCTTAGTTTTTCTCTCAGATTAGGTTAGAGATGTAATTCTTTTCTGGGTTATGTGAAAAAATTTGTCCTTGTTATGGTTTATTGTGTTCTTGAAGCTTTCTTTTGCTTGCATGCTACAGTAAAGATGAAAACTTTTAAGTTTGAAATTATAATATGATATAGGAATTTCTCATTTTAACTTTCTGCTACTATTATTAAAAGTTTAATGGAAGCAGTTCGTTATTTGTTAATGTTAACCAAATCTGATTAATGTGTTATTGTGTGTATGTTAGATATTACTCTAGAGAAGATACTGAGGATTGTGTCAAATATATAAGTGGTACTATTCTTGATGACCGGCCTATTCGAGTAGACTTTGATTGGGGATTCCAAGATGGAAGGCAATGGGGTCGTGGTAGAAGTGGTGGGCAGGTGAGTTATGGTGCCTAACACTCGATATAGCCACGGTTTGCCCTTGTAGTTGATTTGATTTGGTTCTTCTGTTTTGTGCAGGTTCGTGATGAATATCGTACAGACTATGATCCTGATATCCTTTTGGTCACATCTTTTCTATGTTTGTTACTTTTTCAGTTTGATGTAGTTGATAAATTGTGATTCTGGTAAATTGCCCTAGGTGTTACAAGGCATTGGAGTCCATTTGTGTTGACATTCTAAAACGCGGAAACAGACAATAAAATTGTCTAATTGCTTGGTTTCACATCCAATTACTGTGTCAATTAAGTAACACAGTTTCTATTTTTCAGCCTTCATTTTAGTGCTATGTCATTGCAAGCAATTTGAACCATATCACCTGAACTTTGCAAAGTGTTGCATAAATGTTAGAAAATCATTTTGTTTACTCAATTAACTTTGTCTACCTATTCAGTGGTTGGAGATATTCCAGTTTTAGATGAGCATTTGATGTTCTGTTGAATATTTTATGCTTCCCCTTCCCAGAACCTACTATTATAGTACAGGACCTGAGTTGTCTATGCTATCTACATTTTATAATGTATCCACTGGTTCCTAATGCATTTGTATATATTTAAAAGTGAGGGATTGTCATCTTCCTTATAGTATTTTGTTCCATTTTCCTCATGTTTAGTTCTGGTACATCTTTTTGGAGAATATCTATACTGTTGGTTTTAGCACTCTAAAATAATTGATACACGTTATCTCCTTGATTGTCATTGTTAATTGAAAAATTGAGATGCTCTTTCAGTTTCCAGTTTCTTTAACTCACCATACGCAGAGGAGGTTATGGAAAATTAGTTCAGAAAGAGATGGAAGCACAAAGACAGCTTGTAGATTATGGTACAGGTTCATTGAGCTCTTTCCAACCAGTTATGCCACATCACTGTAAGTTTTGAGATCCATTTTTGTAGATTTTTAGTTCTTGGACTATTAAATGGTGTTCATGAGTCACTGTAATTACTCCTGTTTTCGACTCATTTATTTCTTTTTAATGTCTATTGAAGTGGGGTAACCCTGGAAGTACCTGAGGGAGCCAAATATCTATGTTGCTAGTAATACAGAGGCCTGAACCTGACAGGATAAAGTCCTGCCGGGCCTGATTACAGACAGAAGTGTTAGCCTGGTCTTAAACCTTTTGGACTTTACAACCTGATTGTTTCATATACTTTTCTGGCAATATAATATTTTTCCCTATTGTGAAACACGTTGTCAAGGATGGTAGACTTTTATTGGCTGGTCTGAGAAAATGCAGTATACAAAATAGTGGTGCAAAATAATTTTTGGAATGTTTAATCTTATATTTTTGTGGGAACTTTTGTGATCTCTTTCTGAATTGTGGGAGGGTGTTGTCTTCAAGGTGATAGTACTGGTTGGATCTCGTACAGTGGAACAAGAGGTTTACGGATCAATCCTCTGCATACCAACCTTGAAGGGGATCACTTAATTTGTGTTTATGCATGGGGAAGGGTCATGGGGTGTGTGTGGGAAGTAAAGAAGAAATAAATTAAGACTACTGTAATATTTTTGTCTGTTGCTAAATAATCTTGGGAAGTTTGTTTATACATAGACTAGAACCGTGCTTCTGCGAACATGTTATCCATGGGTTGGCTAAGGGCAATCTTATAGGACCAATCTCTATCCTATCAAATTCCCCATAAACAGAGAAGAGCAGAAATAAAGCAAATCAGCAGTCTTATAGGCCCAGGAACGACATTCCTTTCGATCTTGTTTGGTGTGTGGGTAATAAAAAATGCATTTGATCAGCATTCTTCTTCTTTCTTTTTTTTTTTTTTTTTTTAATCCCTAAACTCAACTTTCTGTAGACATTTTATNTAATAAAAAATTCATTTGATCAGCATTCTTCTTCTTTCTTTTTTTTTTTTTTTTTTTAATCCCTAAACTCAACTTTCTGTAGACATTTTATAGAATAATGGAAAGTCAAGATGTTAAAATATCCAACTAAACACTGGAAGTAGTTTTTACAAGAACCATCTAGCCTTTTTAAGTAGTGTTTTTAAACATTTACCTGAAGAGCTGGTGAGACTTTTTGGACTTCTGTTTAGTATCAGCTTGAATCTCATTACATCTGTCCAAACTGAGGTGTTTTAGGAAGCTTCTTCATTCATTGTAGCAGCTGTGCTGTTGGTTTTTTTTTTTTTCCACTTAATTTTTGCGACTAGGTTTGGTATAAAATAGGCTAATAGTTCAACTTCTTACCAACAAAACTTGCTTTTTCAACCACCTCTGACATTTTAGTTTTGCAGATGGTAGACATGGTGGAAGTCATGGTCATGGGGGCTCTCATCGGCATGGCAGAGGTACTCCTATAACTTCCTAGCTAGTATACCAGCTCTTTACACATGTTTGAGCCATTCCAGTTATTAATCTGTCTTCAATACAACCATAGAGGTTTTATCTGACTGCTGCCTATTATTGAGTGAACAGATTACCATCGGAAGCGACATCGGGAAGATGATCGTCATGCACATGAGAACTCAAGGAGAAACTCAGATCATGAATCTAGGAGAAATTCTGATCATGAGTCGAGACCGGTATTTGCTAATGTTTGATAGCCTTATTCTTGAATTTTAGGTTCACTCGTTGCTTCGCTGACTTTTTCTACAAAATCATGCCCTTTTAGCTATGTGAAAGTCTTTTGATTAAATAGTGGAAATGTTTCTAGTCACTATGATGCATCGATTAATGCCTTTTGGCACAGATGCTGTTGGATAGGAATAGTCTAGGTTTATATCTTGATCAGCAAAATAGAGAAGGGTGAAAGTAACAGCATCATTTTCAGTGTATTGGTAACTAGGTGGCAACTGTAATTAAGTTGGTGATAGAGAAAGCAAGAATTGGATTTTGGCATCTTTGCATGAGAGTTTGTACAAAAATTCTTTAGTTTAACATTCATTTCAATGCAACAGGAGAAGAATCCACGTTTCCGTGAGAGTGGTGACTCAGATGATGATGAGGATGATGATCGGAAGCGTCGGGCATAATTATTTCTATTGCTGTGGTTGTCTTGGTCTTTTCTGTTGGCGTTCCAGCACCATGATGAAAAGCAATGCTGATCAAATATGTCAGGACCAGACAATGTTCTTGCAACAACTTTAAAGCAACATATTTTTCTTTATCTAGTTCAGTTTTTGCTATTTTGCGTCCTGTTGACACAAATGTTACATGAAAGATGTTTAAATTGCCAGTGTCTAAATCTTTCTTAGTTTGAAGTCTTTTACTCCGCGTTTAGCTATTACAGGAACCTCTATGAATTTTATCACACGTTTGGAAAATGACTGCGGCATAATCCTAGTTACAGTTGACGACGGGTATCATTCTGTCAAGGCTAAAAGACTGAGGCATCCCACTGCCACTGCTAACACATTACATTTAAAACCTTAAAAGGAATCCAAATTTTGTTTCTCATCGAAAATAAGCTCGATTTTTTTTTTTTTTACAGTAGATTACCGTAATATGAATATTTTTGCAAGTGTATATCCAAGCTGTTACGTAAAAAGAGCTCATGCTTCATTGTTACTTTGTACATCGAGCAACAACAACAGGGAGATCATTAACTCAGCAAGTGATGCCCTAGAAGACAAACTTTTGAATCTGCGAGTAATTTGCATGAGAGGATCCAACCAGAGTTTCAGATATGCGCAAGCATATAATCCACATGCCCAAACTATTACATAACTCATTCAACTTCTTTAATGATTCTTCTTTTACGTAATGGCTCAGTCACAATGCTTCCTGGGGCACTGTGAGCCTTCCTTCTTTCTGCTTTCCGTCTTTCAGCTTCAAGCATAGTGCGCCTGAGGGCAGCTGCCTTGAATATTGGTTTTGGCAGGTGCCTATGTCTGCACAAGCATCACAAAGCAAGAAGATTAATAAGCAACACTCAAATTCAGTTTATCCACCCAATTTGATTAAAAGAGAACGGTAAAAGATATTTATTAATGCAAATTAAATTGATTCATAACCTATACGTAGTTTGTCAAAGGTCAAATCACTAACACTGGATATCTTATCAAGTGCCAAATGCATTAATGGCAAAGTATAAATTAAAGGATAAAAGGATCACCAGTCCACAAATGCTTGATTAAAATTTTTTAAGAGAGCCTAATACTTGGAAGCGATATAAACTACTACATTTCAAAAATATCACATCCATTCAGAGTAAATTGTTTGTCTCCTATCTTACCTCACAATGCGCTTGACCTCAGGAAGATGCTTGTATCGATTCTTGACAGCTTCATGATACTCATGCTTTCTTCGTTCCCTTGGGTGAAGCTGTAGATATTACATAAATGTCCCAAGGTTTATGTTATGAGGAGCAAACAGGAAGATTTAACATACAGAAACGAAATCATTTCAAAAAGGCCATGAAACTGCCAAAGGGGAACAGTAAATATGTTCTACAAACACTATGCCAGTATATGAATCTTTAATAACCATGTTTCATTACAAAATCAATTTCAATCTATAAATCTTGGTGCACTTCTCTATATTTTCAAACAATCAATGTTATAGTTATGAATTAATGTAAGATTTAATATCGTTAGTTCAAGTTATCAACATCATTACTTGACATTACCATACATAAAACCCTAACAGGTTAATTCCAGTAAAATCACTTCATTCTAGTGCCTAAAAAGCATTGTCTAAAGTTCGATTCCAATTGGCACTAATTCCTTTTGGTTATGTGGCTATAGGCCCCAGGCCATAGCTCAAGGTTTACCTGATATGTATAGAGGGAGCAATTTAAATGAGTCTTGTGGACTAACACCACGGTTCTAATTTTATTTTTTATTTTTTTAAAAAAGAAGACCATGTATAATAATGAAATATTGAATTTTTATATGATCACAATTAGTATAATAAAAGTAGTAAACAGGATAGCCTTCATGGGTAGGAATGAAACTTGTAGAAGAAAGGTTCTTACAACTCCCAATTGTTCGGATGCTTTAGCCTTCCAAAGCCTAAGGTTGGTATCATCACTTCCTGATATAACATAACTTGCATCACAGCTGAACTTGACACAGAATACCCTAAACATACAAAAATAGAAAGACTGCAGTCAGAGAACACAAAAATAAAGAAATGGTACATCTTCCATTGAAATGGCATACAAAGGTCCCATTGCTCCAGATCAGAGGTTCAAACACCACCACTGATTTGCTTATGGAAGCTAATCATGAATATTCAATGAACGAAGTGTTTGAGCAACAAATAGAAGAAAAAAAATAAAAAATAAAAAAATATTGCAAAACCTTTGCATTCTCTTTGTATGGTAAATTTCCCGGCTTCGAGCACCATTATACTGGAAAATTCGAATCTGTAAAGGAGAAGTTCAATTAAACACTGAATCTCAACCAAACATGGCAAATGATGAAGTAGAAGCAAATGTAAGAGAACTCACTGTCCTATCATAAGATCCGGTAACGAATTCCCGACCAGTAGGTGAATAATCGATATCCATCCTGGAAAAGAAATTACAAAAATTGACTTCCATAATGATAATTAAAGAGATAATTAGTTATGAAGTATAAAAGTTTAAAAGATCATATATATCCCAACTTACACTGCAGATTCGTGACCCATGTGGACATACTTTGCTTCATCCAGCTTTCTAGCATCATAACTATAGCAATTGCAATCCTCATTTGCCTGCATCATCATGAAAAAGAAACTATTGACATCATGACTAGAAAAAATTACATTGTCAATCAACCAAAATTCCATCAATGCATGACCATAGATCACTTGATCACATTGTCAATCAATCAAAACGTACCAACCTCTTTTACATGCTTGAAGGGTCAGAAAAATAATATTTAATATACAATAGTACCATCAAAAGGAACCATTTAGGGCTTGGATTATCTGTAGAAGTAGCTTACTAACCATTAACGTAGTCAAAGAAAATTAAAAGGCGGCAGCCATTAGAGCTGGCTCCTAAAGCTCGCAAAGTTTGTTATTATCCTTCCTTCCAAGTAGTATATTGTAAAGAGCCTTGTCATTATGACTGAAATTTGATTACAGTCTTGATACATCAGAGTCCACTAATTATGCTTGATAGTAAACTAAATCTAAACCCTTATACCACAACCTGATATGTGCGCATTTAATTCAATGAAAATAAGCTGCAACAGTGCTTACAGCTGTGAAGTTCATCGGCTCCATTGGGTTCCAAGAAATAGAGTTACATTTTGTCTGTCCATGAAGAAACAAGTCAGAATACATAAAGAGATAACATAAAAAATAATTAAGATAAAAAGTGATGTAGAGTGAATATTACCCTCATTATAACCTTCCTGGCCGGAGATGACATGCGCAAATCATACAATACTATGCTACGATCACTACAAAAATAAAATGAATACACATAATCCACATAGCAAGTGAAGAATATATTACGACATAAATTCTTAAAAGAAACAATTGAACTACTGGAGTACAAGAAAAAATGATACACATTGATAATACAAAACTGTGATACCATTACACAAGCTGATTATTATAAACTTTATTGACAATCAGGTTCCTATTTTCAAATGTTTTTGGTAAACCAAATATCTAGTTTAGGGCATTATTAAAACAGATATTACAAAATTAGCTAGTTTTCATCTTAGTAATCTGAGATCAAATATATAAAATTTTCTTTCCTACTATGAAATGTTGAGGAAGGGGCAGTTTCATACTTGGATTGGCTCTTTCCAAACATAAACACATCCTCAACATCTTTTGAATATCAAGGTGTACATATGTAACACAGGTATGATATTTCCAGACTTAATAAATGAAATGCTTACCATTTTAAGAAGCAGAGAGAAAATATAAATTTTGCCTTCTATCTTATATAAATAAAATAATTGAGAAGATACATTAATCTCAATCAATTTCCTAACAAAATATGTAGCAACGGTGAAATGAAAGATTCTTCATTTCATTAATCCACATCATCAAGCAAATAATGATTGATCTACAGTTATATCCATGCATACCTAGCTGTTGCTGCTAAAACATTTGGTTCTCCAGGATTAAAACGAACAGAAATAACAGTGTCTGTTCCCCATTGAAAGCTGTTGACTGGCTGAGACCTGATTACAGGAGGTAGATTGTTGTAAGATAGTTTGACTTACATATGTAATTAAATGCCTAATAAACAAATCAAACACAAGTTGAGATTAAAACCTATTGTGATTCCATACATCAAGTTGGGCCCCAGCTGTAGCAAACAGATCACCATCCCACTGGTGATCAACAGCCCTGGAAATGGAAAAAGAAAAGGACGGCTCAGAAGAAAGAATGATGAAACCTACAGAGAATTTTCCAAATCAAAATAAACTCACAGAAAAGTTTAAAAATCTTTGAGAAGTTTTCATCCTTACCATAATGCATTCTTTGAAACATAAACGGCCAGTGGCTGTAAATTTATTCGCAATTTGGTCAGAGACATAGATGAGGAAGTGAAAATTCATTCATTGCATAACATACACCAACATCAAGAAACCATTACCTCTGCTGATTTATCAGATGAGTCATATGACTCTGTAAGAGTAACAACAGGAACATTCCAGAGCCGGACACTGAATAAAAACAGTCCAATTTTGAAAAATGAGAAAGGATGAATCTTCAAAAGTTAGATATGTAAATTCAAATTCCAGCATGGTAATAGATATTGCATAACAACAATCTGTTCACATGTGATTTTCAAAAAATTTATGTTCCAGGTACAAAAGATGTTGTGCCTTACGTGCAATCAGTCCCACATGATACCAAAATGTGACCATCTGTTGATACTGCCAAACCTCGTACAGCACCTTGGTGACCAGGATACTGACAAACCGTTCTCCTGTTTACTCATTCACAGGTAGGAAACAAATGAAAATTAGATATGAAAGAAAAATAGTTATAACAATCAAGGAAGGAAGAACAAAAACTAAAAGGATCTGCATTGCATTAGATTTACCTGGAAGCTATATCCCAAAGACGAATATCTGCAAATAGGTGCCGGCAAACAAACACCAAAAAAGAACAAATCCGAAAAATGCAAGAATTAGAAAAATTCAATTGAATTAAAACGATAAATCCAACTTAAATTGACTTGCTTGCGTTTCAATTATATAAAGCACTTGAGCAACAAAGTTCCATATTATGATTCTCAGCAACTTATTGATTAAATAAGGTTGATTTCTTATCTTCTACACTGCAACATTATCAACAAAAGGAAGAACTAAAATTAGTAAAAAGAAGTACCTCCATCCATAGAACCAGAAAACAATCCCTTCAAATAATTAGGGTTCTTAGCCATGCACGATACTCCATCTCTATGACCGTCCATTGCTCCAATAAACGGCCTAGCAAAAATCTAAACATAAAATCCCAAATTAAATTAAAAAAAAAATAACCCAGTTAACTATTTTAAGCTTTGAAACCAGTATCTCAAAATTTACCTTCTCCAGTTTGGCTGCAGTAAGAGCCCGGACATACTCCACTGCCTTCTCTTGGGGTCGAAGATTGGGGTCGTAATTATGATACACCCTCTGAATAATTATTGAATTTTATATCATAAATACTTTTTTTTTTTTTTTTTTTTGGTATTAGAGATNTCGTAATTATGATACACCCTCTGAATAATTATTGAATTTTATATCATAAATACTTTTTTTTTTTTTTTTTTTTTGGTATTAGAGATGATTTTAGAAAGAATAGAAACTTCTGAGCTGAGCTCATGTGTGTATGTTTGCGAGTTACCTGGAGATCCTTGCTTCTTTCTCGGGTGAATTCATCTGCGGAACGTGAAATTACCTTGACCTTCATATTCAGTGGTACTTTATCAGGGTTTATTACAAAAACTCTTTAACAATCGTCATGTATATGTGATTGCTCTGTAGGTGATTGAGAGAGTGTGTAAAACCCTTGAGACTGTTACAAGGAAGAAGAGGGAGACTAAAACCCTAGAAATATATATCAAGCCCATGGGCCAAATCAAAGTGGAAGCCCAAACTAGGAATCTCAAGTTGGACCGAGTTAGGCTTCCACAATTTTGGAATTGCGTGGGTCTTGTTTTCGAGCAATTTTTTTTTTTCCTAATCTACTTTCATCTCAGATAAACTACCTAAAAATCCTAATACAAATCAAATACATCTAATATAAATTTAATCACAGATTAAACATTCAACAATGAATCTCAAATAAAAAATTATGTAACGTTAAATCATAGTTGAATTAAAAAAACAAAACTATATCGAACCCAAGTACCACTTCGTCGCAGTCCAAACCCAAACCCAAACGCAAGCCGCCACTACCAAATTCAAATACATCTCGTAATTTTTCACAGAAATAAAAGTAATGATGTATAAATAAATAAGTAATGCTACATCAATTTGTATACAAAAGTTTATAAGTGTATTATTACTCTTTGAAAGGGAGAAAATCAAAACTAACAATCCTACTATCAAGTGATTATGCCATTATAGAGCAACATGCTTAATAGTACATTGTCTGATATCACTCGGTTCTCATATTTAAGGGTGTATATATATAAATATATATATTGCATCTTTTATTCTGGATAGACTAAATTAAGGGTGGAGGGAATGGGTGGCTTGGTTAGGCTACAATTAGAAGTGGCAAAAGACTAGGCCAGAGTCGAGCCAGACCATTTTCGGCAGACTTAAAAGCCATGTCTGAAAAACAAAAGGTCAAGACGGATCAGCTGGTCTTGGGCCTGGCGGTGGCCCACAGGCCTTTTCTTGCCACACCTAAGTTTTGGTTAAGTTCGTATAAATCCAATGGTTTTAAAAACTACTTTGATCTTTCTATACCTGTACTGCCATGAATAACACCATTAAATAACAATTAACGACTAATACAATAGTGAGTAATTACTTAGGTCTGATAAATTATAATAAACCTTTAAATGTTTCGAAAATCATCAAATAACTTTTCATTATCCCTTATCCCCTTGGATACTCTTCCACATTGATTTTTTCCTTAGTTTTTTTTTTTTTGGTGTTAAATTCATGAAAAAACGAGGAAAACTTTCATAATGTTTTTTTTTTTTTAAACCCTTTTCAGTTTACCCGAAATTTTATTTTTTTTGGTTACGTCCCTGGACTGAATGATTCATTTCCTAAAGTTTTTCTCAAATTTCATCTTTCAGCTCATTGTATATTTCTGGGGGGATCATTACCTAATATCCTTATTTTGTTTTTGTTCGAATTGGACCCATAAATGTCACGCTATGGATGGTTTAGGTTAACATACTCCAGAATTCAGAATATGAGAACTACATAGCAGTCCAGCAGAATACCTATTGCTTCCCGAAAATGGGTGTCCCAGGGATTTGTTGAATGTCCAGGAACTAAAAGGATTCAAATCAAATTGACTTGCAGCAAATGAGGATGATCTGGAGGGGTAGAGTAAGGGACAATCAGTTCAACTAACTAAATTAATATTGGTTTGAATGTTGTTTCAATCATTTCAGAGTACGCAAGAATAATTGTAAGAAAAATTACGAGAGCAGTAATTCGTTGTGACATGTTGAAACTGCAGAAGACTTCCAGCTAATATGTTGTTTTTGTATGATTTCATTGTGTCCCCTGCCACCTAGCTAGTCGACTAAGAACTCTAAGCAGTAACTTAATAACAGACAATCAAAGAAGATCGAACTATTATAAGCGTAACATTAATCAATACCGAGGCAATAGAGGTGACGGCACAGGATAAAAACCAACTAGAAACTAGAAACCATCCGCGTTCAATTGAAATGATATTTCTGGTAATCACTCGCCAGTATGACATAAAGGCACTTATTTTATATATATATATATATATATTCAATACTGTATTATCACAAAGCTTCCCGCTGTATCCGTCATTCGAAGAAAAGCATTCATGTTGATGGGCTTGCAGCTGCTTCTTGGGATTAGTTTGCAGAACTTAGAAAGAAGAGTTTCACATGTGCACAGAGATGCATTAAAAGTGAATACAATGACTGCAGATAGTTAAATGGACATTGAGAATTAGGAAAATGAAAAACTAAGCAAAATGATCACTTTCCAATAATAAGCTAAGCAGAATTGTTTACTTTTTTAGACAAAGTGCCTATAAAGTAATTAATGTGTCTAAATTTGAGAACATTAAGACATGTGATGTGATCAAGATAAGACATTGATTCCACTGATTTCTTTTCACCCCTTACGAATCACTACTGGTACACATATTATAAAGCAGATGCTTCAGTGACTAAAAAGTGACTATGAACTATAGTAGAAGCAAGCAAAAAATTCAAACCGACCAAGTTTTAACTGATATAACAGTTGTATGTATATGCAAGTTAACTAATTGAGAGAGATGCTACCAATTAGCCTCCAGGCTGCCGCTGGAATTTGGCCATATTCACTGCCATAAAGATGTAGGCCTTATCTTTCATCTCATTTAGAAACCGGAAATAAGCGTCTCTTCATGTTTTCTTCAACAATAATGTACCACAAAATTCCCCAGAAGCCTATAATAAATCCAAGAAGTATGCTGACATAAAAACCTAGGGTTAGAGATCCATCATCATCGTCACGCACAACAAATTGTGGACCTTGTGGATATTGTTCATCTCCTGAACATTTATTTGGTCAGCTGTATGCGGTCCTTCAGAGATGAAGGCAACTCTCCAACCAAACTATTATTGCGTAGATGGAATGATTGAATCGAACAATTCCAGTCTATCAAGTTTGGGATTCTGCCAGAAAAGTAGTTATTTGCCAAAATTAAAACGGTTCATGTTCGCCACTGCTTCGAACAATTTGGGAGCTCCCCTGATAATTGGTCATTTTGAGAGATCAAGATAGCTAAAAAACGCATCAATAATCTAACATAAGAAGGAAATTGACCCTCAAAACATATTATTCGAAAGAATTAAAGATTTTTCGAGGAACAGCTGTATTGAACCCTCAAAATAGTAATAACTAAGATCAATTCCAGGATTACCAGCAAACCTTCCCGATAAATCTGGAAACTTGCCACTCACCATATGCGAGAGATTTAAATCATTGAACATGGGAGGCACATTCCAAAAGCAACTAGGAACTGAGCCACAAATTCCAGCATTAGAGATGTCAAGCACTTCAAATTCATTTTGAGTTTGGAGCCATTTTGGGAAATAAGGCCCCTTTTTGCAGGGCCCCAGTTTGCAGGCCCCCAGTCTCATGCTTGCAAGTTGAAATGGAGGAACCCAATTGGAGCTGAATCTTAAAGACAATGAGTTGAAAGAAAAATCCATAATTTTTAATCAAGAGAGATTTGACATGCGGGCTTCACTCTTCAGTGATTGTACCTCCCAAAAAGTTGAGAGACATCCAAATCCTCAAGCTTGAAAAGCTGTCCAACACTTTTGGTAAATGTTCCATGTAACCGGTTATTGCTTATATGAAGATATTGCAATGACAAAATACGCTGAGATCAGGTAATGAACCCTGGAGTTGGTTTCCATCCAGATAGAATGCGGTAAAATCTGAAACCTCTCCAGAACTTTTTGGGAAAGTACCATTCAGCCTTTTTTCATCAAGATATAATTCCCTCAAAGATGCAAATGCTGTAAAATCGGGCAACAAACCACTAAGCATGTTGTTGCAACCAGACAAGTTATGAAAAAGGTCCTGAAGTTGCCCAGTGAGATTGTTCCGCTCCAAATTTAAAGTTTTTAATCTACACAAATTACCAAAGGAATTTGGAATACCTTTTAACAGAATTTACAGTGTCTCCTCCTAGATGTTACTATTTAAGAAAGATTTTAAAACCAATCAACTGAGACGTGTTTACTAGTAAATAACTCAAAAGCCAAAACACCACTTAAGAAATATTTCAAAATCAATCACTTAAAATAAAAATGCCATTTAAAAAAGATTCTGACACCAACAAACTGACGTTTTTCAGTGACTAAATAAAAATTCCATTTAAGAAAAGGAAATTATCATAGACTATTCTACACTCAAAGATTCCAACACCAACCGAGTCAGATGTGTTCAATCACTCAAACAAAAATGAAATTAAGAAAAGTGATAATTAAATTGGATCGGTGAAATTTGCCACAAGCCAAAAGCATCCTACGTTAGCAGCCTAGAAACTAAGCTACTTTAACGCATCGAAAAAATTAAGCGACCACCACACCTCACCACAAATCAACCTAAAAACGGAAATCAAGAAGACCAGCCAAACAACCTTGCAACACAGCCAGAAAAACTTGCAACGCAGCTGCATCACTAGCTAGAAAACCCTGCAAAAAACGCAGCTGCATCACCAAAAACAATCCTGCCTTCATCGCTATCCAACAGCCCATCAACACCAACCAAACAATCAATGTTTGCGACACTACCCAAATGACCAACCAACGGCACCAAAACCTCCTCCAAGAAGCCTGATGTCCTCCGAGTCGTACAGTGTTTTAATCAAAAGAACTTCTTGCGTAATTCGTGCCTTTTCATAACTAGAAATTGTTTCTTGATTTGCATTTCAATTTTTTTCTTTGCACTTTTTAACCTGGATACGCCCTCGCAAGTCTCTCTGCATTTTGGGAGCAGAGCGTGCAAAATCGAGAACGGATCCTCCGCACGCTGGGCATAGCTCTTCCGTGCCTCGCTCTCGTGGCTGCACCCTGGTTAGATCTGCTACTACTATTCCAGCGACCTTGTTGGGTTTTGAAAGGGGAAGTGACTCCAAATTTTGGTGCAGTGGTAGCCCAATTCTTCATTTTTCTTTTTTTAAAAAATTTTTGCTGCATAGAATTACTCTTTACGGATAAATTTCTCTTATTACTCACGTAATATCATATATTAGATTAAATACAAATTTTAACACATATCATTACTCTATGTTAAATAGAAGGAAAAAGATACAAAATGTTAAACCTAGCGTTCAATTCCAAACAACGCTTAACAACTAAATGTCCAAATGAAGATATAAACCATCTAATGCCTCTAAAAACCAGTGAAAACCAAGAAAACCAAGCAGCTCTGAAGCGCTCGTCGTATTGACAGAAATAAGCCTTCAAGAGTTCCGGCTTTCCAGAAACTATGAACTTGCAAGAGATTTCGTTGCCGAAAAAAGCAGCCAGAACTTCTGCAGCCGGTATTAAACAGGGAAATAATTCAAACAGCAAAAAACTTGCAGACACCAAACACTACAAAAAAACGAAATCTAATTACATGCAATTGCTAAAGAAGAAATAAATCTTATACTTCCAGTAACAACTCAACCATAAGAATCATAATTTGCTAGATAAATTAATGAAGTAGAGGCTTCAGTTTAAAAAAAAAAAAAGGGGGCAGAAAAACAAGTTACTATAACACCAACTACAGAGAAAGTGAGAGATTTTTCCATTCAGATTCTGAGGCACCTCTGTGGTCTGTCTTTATTCAATGCCACCGTGAGGTAGAGCCTATCTTTTATATGATTTATGAACTTGAAATAGGCACATCTCCAGGAGGTGTGCAACAGCAGAGTGCCAAGAAATCCCCAAAATCCTAGAATGAATCCAACTGCCATGCTAACATAAAACCCTGAAGTTATGATCCCATCCTTATTTTGATGCGTAATTATGGCCGGGGGTGGAGCTGCTTCATCCTCAGGACATTTTTTCGGAGGTGGGGCGCCACAAAGTTTAGGATTTCCTACATACGATAAGGCATCAAATCTCCGAATTTCAGGATTGGGAATTTTGCCCGACAAATTGTTGTTGGACAAGTTAAGCACACCAAGAGAATTCAAGAGAGAGATGCTTGCGGGAATTTCACCCGTAAGCATATTATTTGACAAGTAAAGCGACTCTAATGAATTGAAGTGACCAATTTTTGGAGTTATTGGTCCAGTCAAACCATTCTCGACAGGTTCAAAGATATTAATCCTTCAAGACTTGTAATAGCCTCAGGAATTTCCCTGAATAATTTGTTGCTTGAGAGGTCAAGGCTCTTTACTAGTCGCAGATTCTTTTTGTACTCCCGATCTGTTCCTTTCCATACTAGCCTCGCTACATCATAATAACTTCCTTCAAAACCAT
Source organism: Bursera cuneata (assembly GCA_026212285.1). Classification (NCBI taxonomy): domain Eukaryota; kingdom Viridiplantae; phylum Streptophyta; class Magnoliopsida; order Sapindales; family Burseraceae; genus Bursera; species Bursera cuneata. The sequence goes on along the minus strand of JANLJB010030993.1, from coordinate 2,704 downwards.
CCAGGGTAGAACTATAATAAGTAACATATATATGGGTGATGGTAGAATCTGAACTCCCTTTCTCAACCATTGAAGTAAAATTGTTGAGACACTTTGGAATGGTTCCTGAGAGATTGTTCATGGAGAAGTCCAAAATTTGAATATCTGACAGTTGACAAAGGTCTAAAGGTATACTGCCTTCAAACCGATTCGACCGTTAACTGAGAACAACCAAATTTGATAGGTTATCCCCCATTCATGTTGGTATTTTCCCATAAAATCTATTATCACCAACATCAATAATTTTTAGCTCTTCACACTTCTTCAATGATGGAGGCAATTCTCCAATGAAGCTGTTATTGCGTAAATTCAGTGATTCAATCAAGCATGTTGAGCCAATCAAATCTGGAAATTTTCCAGAAAAATTATTGTTTGCTAAATTTAAGACAGTTAAACCTTGCCAGCGCAACCAACAGTCTGGTAGCTCTCCTGATATTTGGTTATCCGAGAGATCAAGATATCTAAAATACTCACCAAGAATTGTGCATAAGAAAGAAATTGACACTGAAAACTTATTCGTAGAGAGATTCAATGACGTCACATTGGGTGGGACTAGTGGAATTTGACCTTCAAAGTCATTGAAACTAAGATCAATTCCAGGATATCCTCAAAATTTCAATGATAAATCTGGCACCGTGCCTTTCAAATGGTTATAATAGAGATTTAAATAATACAGATTGGGAAGGAAATCCCAGAACCAAGTGGGGATAAAGTCTGAAATTCCAGAATTTGATATATCAAGTACATAATAATTCTTTTGACTTTGGAGCCATTGTGGAAAATGAGGCCCCAATATGCAATTTAGCAAATCTATGTTCTCCAATTGGAAAGGAGGAGACCAATCAAAACTGAAATTCAATGTCAGGGAGTTATAAGAAAAGTCCAACTACTTCAATTTTGAGAGATTTGACATTTGAGTTTCAGTGATCATACGTTCTAAGGAATTTGATAAGAGATCCAAAAACTCCGGCTCGGATAGCTGTCCAAGTCCTTCACCAAACGTTCCATTTAATAAATTTTCACTGCAATCTAGACGTTTCAACATTGGAAATACGGACAGATCAGGAAATGACCCCCAAAGTTGGTTGCCATCCAAATTCAATGTCACAAGAGGTGAAGTGTGTCCAAATCTTTTTGGAAAAGAACCATCCAATTTGTTTTCAGAAATATCCAGTACTATTAGGGATGAAAACTCTGTGATGTCAGGCACTGATCCACTGAGATTCTTCCCACCTAACCTTAAACTCTCCAATGAGTTTTTTGTGCAACCAGACAAGTTGAAAAGAAACTCAGGAAGCTGTCCCGTGAGATTGTTGTTATATATATCTAATATCTTCAAATTACACAGATCTCTTAAGGACTTTGATATTGCACTAATTTGATTTAAACTGAGGTCAAGATGCTCAAGAGAAGTCATGCTCCTGAAAGCATAATCTGGAAGTGGACCTTCTAACTGATTAAAAGCGAGATCGAGATTCGAGACAATGAAGATTTTTACTGATGTTGGACAACCAATAGTGTGATGGATTAGAAAGACCACAGGAAAAGAGATCAAGAAGCTCAAGAGATGTGGAAGAATTGATGAATGAATGAGAAGGATAATCGAATGTTGGAAGAGTAGAAAATGCTAAGTGCAAGTCTGTTAGGGAAGGAAGCCCACAGAGTACTTGCAACCAATCAGTGGCTTCACTAAGGTCAAGATTATTCAGACTAAGGTTTGTTAATTTATAGGATGAGAAAGCCACTCAAGTTTGCTGGCATACAAGTCATTATATCCGATATTAAGATACTGCAAGTTTGTAAGGTTCCCAAGATGATATAGAATTCTACTACTGAAATTTGCAAGAGAGAGATCAAGAAACCTTAATTTGGCGAGGAAGCCAAAGAACTCTGGGATTTGAATTCCAACAAAATCATTGCCACTGAGGTCCAAGTAGTTTAAGTGCTGCAATGCAAGCAATGAAGAAGTAATGTTACCTCTCAAAGGCCGATTAGGACATTCCGGGTTAACAGTGTATTTAAGATCGAGCATCACTACATTGCCTGTCCGGTTACTACGCCAGACACCTCTCCATTTGCAACAATCTTTTCTGTCTTCATCATTCCCCCATGAAGAAATATAGCCGCAATCATCTATTAGACCTTGTTTGAACATGAGAAGAGCCTGCCTCTCCCTTTTTATACACTTCATCTTTTCTATAATATCAATTAAAAAACTATATTCACTCACTTATAAGATAAAATCAAACTTACGAAGAATAGGCATCTAGCTTCTTTAACATTAATCATAATTGGTGATTGGCCTCTCATACTCGGCCTATCAACTATCCGAACCCTGTGCACATATGCTAGACACGGTTCTAGACTAATTTCATGGGGAAATGACTCTGACCCCCCAGTTAGATTACTCAAAATCACTAAACCCCAAACTTATATTAAACTAACATTAACCCCCCAAATACTTAACAGACGTTTAAGAAACAGTAACAATTATAAAAAAATATACTACAATGACTAAAATATCCTCAATTCAACTGAACCCTGGAACGTGTACAGTACCATCCGCCGCCGCCGCCGCTGCACCGCCGCTGCCACCCACCCAACCAGCTGATCTCCGTGATCCGTTGGTCGCTCCTGACCCCCCTCGGCCTGCTGATTCTCGATC
>JANLJB010030992.1:25000-40965 GCA_026212285.1 Bursera cuneata | reverse complement strand
TATTATTTAATTATATCCATTAATTTCATTTATTTTGTATGGTATAACACTAAATGAAAAATTTCTCAACATTGCTTTTAAGTTTTAGAAGAGCCGATATCAAAGCTGAAATGGGAGATGGAATATGCTAAATTTCTTATTATCCAAAAGCAATCTTATTCTCATATTTAACCGCTACAAGCAAAGCAAACACATTATTAATATTAGTTCATCATCTTCTTGAAGGGAGGAGGAAGCTTTGGAGCATCCTCATGGATCATCTGGAGGTCTAGAAGATGGGGGTGGCCAACTATCAAAATCCAGATCATCAGGTGGTTTAGCCGGAAAGACAATCCCATGGGGAAGTCGAGCAGATACTGGAGTAGACAAACTATGAAAATTTAGATCATCAGGTGGTCCAGCTGGAAAGATAATCCCTTCTGCAGGCTCTCCGGATGGTGGCGAAGCTTTCTCTGGGCGTTCAAGTTGTCCAAATGGATGGAACTTCCCTTCTGTAGACGGAGGAGGGTCGGGGAACCATCCATATGGAGGGTAAAACGTCCATCCAGGTGGAAAGTCTGGAGGGATCAACTCACCACCACCATCAGCAGCAGCAGCACTGCGACCTTTACAAGGCTTGGCATCAAAAATTTTGCTCGCTGAGTAACACATCCTTGCTTGGGCATGCAGCGCCTCTTCTGGGTACGTACGTGAAGAAAAAATATAAATTAGCCATTTAATGAGTTCAAGGACTACTTTTTTAATAGTTATATGTAATGTAACAGCTTTGAATTAATGAGATAGTATATTCCTGATTCTTACCAGAGAGCAAGAAGATGAAGAGCAGGAGGCAGTAGATGTTCCAAAAGCTCTTTCTCTCCATGATATCACTTGATGGTTTTCAATTAGAAGACTCAGCCATATTTATAGGCAGGCAGGCATGCATGCATGCATCACATGTGAACACTAAAATTTGGCTGAAGTTTAGGCCATTTACATCTTCACAGCTGGATGCACTATCCCTGTAGAACTCTAATTGCATATTAATGAGGTATGCAACTCTTGCTTTCTCATCTAGTCAGCAAATGCACCGCCTCGATTTGGAGTTTGTAGTGGCATACGTGAGAATTGTAATTGTATTTTTGCTCCGTCCTTGGACATTGTGAATTCGTGATCATGAAATGAACTGCCTTTCTGCTTCCTCCTCGATGAAACATCATAAAAATACGTTATGTGTGCTCAAGCTTTGAATATTTTACATTTACGCCACCCTCTCTTTTGTTTCTAACCTATTAACTACAAAAAATTTATAATGGAAGGGAAGATAACTTCCTCTCCTTTCTTTGACTTATCATCGTCAATGGTTTCTTCGATTCATGTTTCATTAATATTTTTCATTCAGAAATTTGTAACTAAGTGCCATCAACATCTCTGATGGTTAGATCATGCCATTGATTTTGGAGCTCGATCGATTTTGTGGTCGAAAGGCGATTGGTAGATGTGAGCCATTAATTTTTAATGTAAGGTAATTACATTAAGACAAGTTAACTTTGACAAGGTGATTGGTAGATGTGAGCCATTAATGTTTAATTGGGTTATTTTAAACGAAAATAATAAATTTATGAAACTTTCTCACATCTGGAAGGAAAGACAACGTCCTCCCTTTTCTTTGACTTGTCATCATCAAGGGGGCATTCCGGCCAGAAGACCAGCCAAGTTTGATGGACGGATGTGCCATTTTGATTTATATTTTGTTAATATTTCCATCCATAAATTTCTATCCAAGGGCCATCAACATAGAATAGTAGATTTTCGTAATATTCTGTCAGGACTCAGTTTATTACTATGCAATCACAGATTGTGAATTATGATAGAACTTTCACCAATTTCTTACCATAGAATGAAATGAAATTTTAAGTTTTAAAGAGTAGATATCAAAGCTGAAATGGCAGATGAAATATGCTAAATTTCTTATCATCCAATAGCAGTCTTATTCTTATATATAAAAGCTACAAGCAAAGCAAACGTATTATTATTAGTTAATCATCTGCAATAAGGGTCGAGGAAGCTTTGAAGCATTTTCATGGATCTCTGGAGATTTAGCAGATGGGTCAGGCCAACTATCAATCTACATCATCAGGTGGTCCAGCAGGAAAGACCATCCCTTCAGGAAGTTTAGCAGATACTGGAGCTGGCAAACGATCAAAATCTAGATCATCAGGTGGTCCAGCTGGAAACACCACCCCATCAGGAAGTTTAGCAGATACTGGAGCAGGCACACTATCAAAATCTAGATCATCAGGTGGTCCAGCTGGAAACACCAACCCTTCAGGAAGTTTAGCATATACTGGAGCAGGAAAATTATCAAAATCTAGATCGTCAGGTGGAGCAGCCGGAAAGACAATCCCTTCAGGAAGTTTACCAGATATTTGAGCAGGCAAACTATCAAAATCTAGATCATCAGATGGAAGGTCTGGAGGGCTCAACTCACCACCTCCATCAGCAGCAGCGGCACTGCGACCTTCACAAGGCTTAGCATCAAAAGTTTTGCTCGCAGAGAAACACATCCTTGCTTGGGCATGCAGCGCCTCTTCTGGGAAGGTGAAAGAAAGTATTAAACAAGCAGAAATCGAATCAGTTCACGTAGTAGTCTCAGCAGTTATATGTAAGGTGACAGCTTTGAATTAACGAGATGTTCCCGATTCTTACCAGAGAGCAAGAAGATGAAGAGCAGCAAGGAGTAGATCCAAAAGCACCTTTTCTCCATGATATCACTCGATGGTTTTCAAGTAGAAGACTCAGCCATATTTATATACAGGCAGGCATGCATGACCACTAAAATTTGGCTGAGATTATGGTCATTACATCTTTGTTACCGAGGTGCTGAGATGCATATTAATTGATTAATTAATTTTAAGTTTACTTGGCATGACAATGAGTGGGGATACTGATACGCAACTCATGCTTTCTCATCTAGCCAGTAAAATTGGCTTCGGTTTGGTGTTTGCAGTGGCATACGTGATAATTCTAATTGCATTTTTGTTTCTTCTTTGCAGCAACCGAGTGCTGGATTTGATAGAGCATATGGCATTGGTGGCAGGCCATAACTAAACGTTGCAGCAAATTTTGTGCATTCAAATGGTTAGATTGAAATAGTAGTTATATATTACATTTAATAGTGATTCTTCAGTTCTTTTTTTTCTCGTGAACTTCCATCTCCATCTCAGGATGAATTAAGGCATTTTGTTCAAATAATGGAATCTGAGCTTATTCCAGTTATGCAAACATCTCATTGTGAATTCGTGATTATGAAATTAATAATATGGATTCTCTTAGAGAACAATTCCCTTATCACCTTAATTTTATCTCCTTCTAATTTTTTTTGTTTTCTTTATTTGCAGCAAAAACCAAAACCTAATTCCAAGTTTCAACCCCTTTCACTCAGTAAAACAACAAAAAACAACCAAAAACGTATAAGACTAAGGTCATTTCTTCTGGGGTGACACAATATATCAAACAAGCGGACAATCAATTCAACTAATTGATTACGAACATACGATAAGAATCCTCTAATATTAAAAATATATAACAACTTAAAATGAGATCTGATTCATTACCAGAAAGCAAAAAGATGAAGAAGAGCAAGAAGTAGATGTTCCAAAAGCTCTCTCTCTCCATGACAATAATTAAGCACTTTAATGGTTTTCAATTTAGAATACTCAAACCATATTTACAGGCAGGCATTCGTGGTGCATGCATGCCATCTGTACACCAATATTTGGCTGAGATAAAGTCATTTACATGCGTTACAAATGGCAGCAGTATCTCAGCAGAACTGTAAATGCACATTATTGATTAAATAATAGTAAACCAAGCATTAACTTTAATTTTTTAGAAACATATATAGAAATCTCAAATCTCATGAAATTTTCACTGTTAATCATTAAAGTTGTAAGTTATTCCCATATCTAATGGTATTCAACTCTAATTACTTTATATTAAAAATAAATAATAACTGTAAAGTAAAGAAAAGGACTTTAGTTTCTACATCGAGTTCCTTGCTGAAGTATGTTTTGCTACCAATTGATGTATGAACAATCATATAATTTATTAGAAGCCTTCAAAATCCTAAATTATTTCATTGATCAGTTTAATTATCAATCTAGATGTATATAATATCAAAACGCAACAAGTTAGCTCTGCAAAATCGGAAAGAAAGAAAAAAAACCAAACGCGAATGAAGGGAATGTGCTGACATTGCCTGCAGTAGTATGCAAAAGTGTCAAAGTGCACCACCTGTTCTTTGCTCCTAATTAAACGGGTCATGTAGAGGTAGAATTCGTCCTCATATGATGCACTGGTCTAGGTCACTTGTGCTTGTGTGATGTGATGTAGTTGGGCTGAATTCTTTCAAGTTGTTCAAAGTTTTCAGTAAATGGTAGTATTACTTTATGGCTCCTGATAATTTTTAGATCAAAACATAGCAGCTTATTATTTTCTGGACTCAGGACTATTACCTCAGCCCAAAGCTAAAACTTGGAATGACTTCAATACTTGGTTAAACTAAAAAGGGCAGAGATTAAAAGACCTGTAGAGAATGAAAATTGATACTATTGTTGATCATGATCAACAGGCTTGTCATTTATTCCACAGGGAAAGACATATACCATTTTAACAGTCCCACTGGCAGGGAATGCTGAGTACCAATTGTCAATACAGAATAAGGGTCTTAAACTAGAGGACTTTTTCAGTTGATGTAATGAAATTGTCAATTTTCAATTGTCAATCAAATTTAATTTGTATGTATTTTGTAATTTGTTGATGTAATGTAAGTGTTACCATGCGATCATCAATTGGAAATTGATGCCTAGTTTCTCTTAAATGTACAATTAATTATAGTCAGACCTAATTTGTAGATTAAAGTTTGATTTCATGTAATTGATTTAGATGAACAAATTTCTGTCAAGGCGAAAAAAGAGAGAAAAGTTATCCTTGGTATATTCTTTTTTGGAAAATGCAAAATGTTCATTGTTCTTTGGTCATTTGTCTGCCAACTGCCATTTGTGATTGAGAGAATATCCCTAATAGTGGAGACTTGTGTCTCCATTTTGGTACCACTATTTTACATGGCCTGTTTACAGTGAAATTTTATCAACACAAATTTTTAAAAAAATAATATTTATCATTTTTGTGGATTTATTAATACTATTTATTTTAAATTTTACGTAATTCATTTTTCTGATTCGAAAGTGATCAAAGTCAATGAGGTTAACCAATCCGACAACTTGACCCGAACTCGAGCCAACACGAAGAGGTCAGGTTCATTTGAAATAAAACTAAATTATGGGTTCGATTTTGTCAACCCGATTATGGGTGTGATTTTGTTCAACTCGTTGGGTTGAATCAGGTTTCACAAAACTCGATCCGACCTATGCCAACCCTTATTTTTTGTTGCGTAATTTTTGCCTCGCTCTAGGACTTTCAGTGGGTTATTACGTTAAATTTTCTTGACCATACAATTTATTCTCATTAATATATTGTAGAACTGAAGGAGCATATAAATTACTTTTCTTTTTATGTTGTCCCGGGTCTTTATTTTTCTGTAATGCGAGATAAGAAAGGAAGATTCCGCCATAGTTTTTTTACTATTTTTATCAGTGGAATCTCAATTAACAGAAAGTAGCAATCTAAATTCGAAATTCTGAGAAAGCGTAAACATTGGTTGATTGATTCATAGGCAATGTTAGAGGTCATTTACTGGGTAATTTTGGTTCGGCAAAGTATATTTGACATATCATGAAAAACATGCAAATAAAAGAAACTAATATGAGGGCAATGGAGGCTTCTCCCTTTAAGCTAATGTTTTCGAAATCATATACTATAGAGAGAGAGAGAGAGAGATCCTACGTTAAAAATTTAAACCACGTACGCTGTCCTTTCTATTTTCACATTGAGAATATCAAAGCTGCAATGGCAGATCAAATATGTTTGAAATCTGATCTTATTATCCACTAGCAGTCTTACATATAAAAGCTACAAGCAAATACATTAGTATTAGTTCATCATCATCTTTTTCAAGGCACGAGGAAGCTTCGGAGCATCCTCTTCATGTGCATCAGATTTCTATCATATTCTCCCCTGAAGATTCTGCAGATGGGGTGAGCAGACTATCATAATCTGGGTCAGGTTCTCCAGATGCAAAGTCAATTACTTCCGGAGGTACTGCAGCTGGGGATTGTGAACTATCATAATCTGGGTCAAGTTCTCCGGATGGAAGGAATGTCAATTCTGGAGGCTCTCCGGATGGGGAGGAAGCTTTCTCTGGAGGCTTTGCAGATGGGGTGGGCGATTGCTTTTTATGTTCAGGTTCTGCTTGGGCATGCAACACCATTTCTGGGGTAACGCAGAATATCAAACAAGCAGAAAATCAATTCAACTAATTGATTACGAACATATTATAAGATTGCTCTAATACTAATAATTAACAACTTAAAATGAGATCTGATTCTTTACCAGAAAGCAAAAAGATGAAGAAGAGCAAGACGTGGACGTTCCAAAAGCACTTCCTTTCCATGACATTAATTAAGCACTTCAATGGTTTTCAATTTAGAAGACTCAAACCATATTTATAGGCAGCCATGCATGCCCCCTGTACAACAATATGTGGCTGAGGTAAAGTCATTTACAGTGTTACAAATGGCAGCAGTATCTCAGCAGAACTGTAAATGCACATGCGCATTAATTGATTTATTAATAGTAAACTATGCATCGACTTTAATTTTTTGATTAATTAATGCTCATGAAATTTTCATTATTAATCATTAAAATTGAATTTATTCCCATTTCTAATGGTATTCAACTCTAATTAGTATATATTAAAAATAAATAATGAAATTTTCATTATTAATCATTAAAGTTGAATTTATTCCCATATCTAATGCTTTTCAACTCTAATTACTAGATATTAAAAATAATAATAATTGTAAAGTAAAGGACTTCAGTCTCTACATAGAGCTTCTTGCTGACGTATTATTTTGTAATGAAATCACTTCATTTGATTAAATCGTAGGTTTGGCTGTATTTGTTATCTATGCTTAAGAAATGATGAACAAACTGATTTCATTTTGCTGCCAATTAATGTATGAATAATCATATCATTTATTATAAGTCTTCAAAATGCTAACATATTTCATTGATCGGTTTAATATCAATACAGAGATATGTAACATCAAATCGCAAAAAGTTAACTCGGTAAAATCGAAAAGAAAGAAAACAACCAAACGCGGATGGAGGGAATGTGCAGACATCGCCTGCAGTAGTACGCAAAAGTGTGTAAGTGCCCCCTCCTTTTCTTTGCTCCTAAACGGATCATGTAGAGGTGGAATTCATCCTTATGCTATGCACTGTTCTGTGTCACTTGTGCTTGTGTAAGGTGGTGCAATTGTGCTGAATTCTTTCAAGTTGTTCAAAGTTAAGTAAGTGGTACTGTTACTTTATGGCTCCTAGTAATTTTCAGATTAGAGTTAATATGCTAACCATAGCAGCTTATTGTTTTCTGGACTCAGGACTATTACCTCAGCCCAAAGCTAAAACTTGGAATGACTTCAATACTTGGTTAAACTAAAAAGGGCAGACATTAAAACACCTGTAGAGAGTGAAAATTGATACCATGATTGATCATGATCACCAGGCTTGTAATTTATTCCACAGGGAGATACATATACCATTTCAACAGTCCCATTGGCTGGAATGCTCAATACCAATTGTTAATACAGAATAAGGGTCTTATACTAGACTTTTTCAGGGGGAGAAGCATTATTTTTCAAAACAAACAGAAGTGATTTCACAGGGAAGAACAAACTACAATCACACTACACAAAAGATGATATCACTCCACAGCATAATTCAATTCACCAGGCCTGCCAGCAGTCCATCATCGTTTTGACTGATGCCATTCTCATTCAAGTATTCAACAAATTCATCGATAAGGTAAGGCCAGGCACCTTCAGCATCATAATTTGATAGCGCAGGATCCACCATCTGAATAACAAAAAGAGTGAAAAATATTTAGTAATGAAAAACTATTTGCTACTCTTCTTTTTCTTTTTTCTCTTAGAGACGATATACATCTTGAAGAATACTAAGTCTCATAACTGTCAACAAATAGATCATTTATGAATGTAGGGCTCACCCTGTTTGGTGAGGGCACAAAGTGTAGTACTCAAAATATTTGCCAATTATTATCAGCTTTTGAAAGGTTGATGTATTCAGTGAAACACGCTTAAGATTGAAAGAAGATATGGGAAAGAAGAGAAAGGAATTGTTTCAAAGAGATAAATTAAGCAAAAGCTAAGGTTTTCTGGTCCCACTGGAAAAAGAACAAAAAGCTAAGATATTCTTATTCTCTAATCCTAATAAAGAAAGCTTCAGAAAGAAAGCAGGTCCCTCTTTCCTCCTCTTCTTTCTTTTGGTACTGAAGGATGTTTGCTATTTTACTATCTTATAAGTTCATGCTATCTCATAAAATTAAGGCAAATGCAGTTGAAAGAGGCGTCAATTATGCATGCAAGCAGGCATGCAGTTTCGAAGTTCATCTCACCCTTGCGAACTCTAATAGCTGAGCCCATGTGTCCCTTGAGATTGCTTTATTATGCTTAGCCTGATCAATTGCATCAAAAAACAAAACATACATCAAACAGAATTACTAAGGATGCACACATGATATCAGTCCAAAGAAGCTTTGATAACTCAGCAGGCATATGCATTCATATAGATGATAGTATAAACAGAATCAGACAAGAAGATATGAATTGTTATACAAATCATCTCACTACCATCCTGGGAAATGTAATTTGTTTTATGTACATGCATTCTAGGACATCCAAAATGAACAATGACAATTTGTTCAAACAGCATCCAAGGGTCAAAAAAGTCAACCAACCAAAAAAAATTAACCAAGTCACCAACTTGAGGGTAGAATTTTTCATCTATAGATCTTTTGCTCCAACAAGACTTCAATGGATTACAATCATAACAGGTTGTATGACCAAGATGTCGAAAGCCACAACCCGTGACTACATTATCTTCCTTGAGATGCATAAAACTAAAAGAGATTATCATGGCACAACCATTTTAGCATCCTAGCACCCTACAAGATCCTACAAAGATTATTAAAAAGCTTTTATCACAGAGACAAACAGATTATTTCCGACAAACAACTGTGTTAGAACAACTTTTACAAAAACTTAGAATGAGAAAAAGGCCATACGTGGCTTTGGTAATGGCAAATAAAGGGTTGGGTTACCTTTTTCACTTGAATTTAGAAGAAAGTGCTATTTATTCATATGCAAATATCTATACAACATTAAGAAGTCAAAACATGTGCGCATAAGCTACCTGTAGGAACTGGCACCAGTGGTCAACCAAAGGCCACTGCTTCTCAGCAAAGAGTAATTGCCACATTCCAATTGCAGTATCCAGTGCCAAAGATTTCTGACCCTGAGATTGGAAAAAGAAAAATCAGTTAATATACATAAAGTACCAAAATATTGTGGACAATATATCTTGTTGCATAATTATAGAGGCACAGAGTTGAATATTAAATGTCAGAATCGACTGTAACAAAGCCAATCGTGCAACTGATCTGGACATAAACGCACTTCTGTTTAAGTAAAAAAAAAAAAAGGGTTTCATGTCTGTTATGAATGTTGATGATCTGTGCATCCAAGTGTTATGAAAATGACAGCAAAAAGACAGTGACAGCGACTATCACAGGACTATGTCACTGAATGAATATTTTAAGTACTTTAAGTCAGATATATAGATATTTTTTAATATATATATATATATATTATATTTTTCAATTTTTTAAGTTAGAAAAATTATGTACAAATGGCAGATTAAAAGTCACTTCTAAATATGATAGATAAGCATTCAAAAGGGTATCATTCTGAACATTACAAGTTCAAACCCCTGTCATAAGCGCATATACCTTTTCTTTTGCCCAGCCAAAGGCAAAGTTGTAAATCTCACGGAATTTCTCTGTACAATCATAAAACGAAAAGATTATTTGGCAACAAGAACACAAAAGTACTATGTATCTACAAGCATAACAAAAGGTTGAATAGTCAGTTTGAAATGATGTCAATTTTTTCTAAAAATATATCAATCTATAATCAATTTCGAGGAAGCAACATGCCAATTTAAAATCGTAATCAATCTTTGGTAAGTACCATAATTATACACCAGTTCACATACGTTCATCTTTAAGCTCAGAGCGCATAAATGGTATCCTTTCACGGAACTTATCCAGAGAATCTATCCTGCCACCAAATTATATCACCTTCAATAATGAAGTTGCAAGATAGAGCCACCAGACTTGCAATCTACTAACAACCATAAAGAACATAAAAACTTACCCTAGAGCTTGTAATCCACCTATGAACTCCTGTTTTGAAAATTCACACATCGTAGCAGCCTTCATGTGCCATGAAACAACTAACTGAAACACACTAATGACCACGTTACTGAAACTCCACAAAGTGTTAAGCATATCCGCAAAATATTTATCAGGTTGACAATATAGAAACCAAAATGCAAAGGACTATAGGCAAAAATAAATCATCAGTAATGCTCAATTTTAAGAGCTTATCAATTATCAGTAATCCACAAAAGGTTTATCAGGTTGCACTCCAGAAGGTCAGAATTTCTTTAGAATCAATTTTCAAATCTGGATTTACCAATAATTTTCTCCTTAAAACAAAAAAAAAAAGGAAAAAAAAATATGCATGTCTTGCAAAGCAAAAGATTCAATAAACTCGCGTATACATACCATAACAATATCTTGAGGATCGACCTGCCAAAAAACAAAGGCTTAAATATCACATTTACGGTGAAAAAGAAATGATTTTGGCTACCATTTCAATAAATTGAAGAATGCAAAGAAATTTTTGCCAACTACAATGAGAAAAAAGCATTCATATAGAGTGCTTGACTCAGAATTTTAATGTTCAAAACCACCACAAAAAGGAAAATTAGTTCAACAGTGACCAACCTGAAGGTCATTGCAAAGGAGAGTGATACCATCAACCAGAATCATATCAACATATTGATCTGCAAAAACATTTTAGAATTAAAATTTCTTACTATATAGCAATTGCATAAATCTCCAAGGGTTCATAGATCTTTCAATACTTTAGCAAGAAAGAAAAAAATACTAGATCCCTAAAACAATCAGAGCCTCACCAACCAAGAACCATCAAGGTTAGTCCAGCACACAAAGAAGGAAAACAGAATCATAGAAACCAACATCACTAAGTCATTAATAAACAAAGATGTGGCCTAACAAACAGTAAGATAGCAGATCGTAACTGGGAAAAGAAAAAAATTTCATGAACATCCTCTAAAGCGGTTGAAGGATCCATGCCATGTAAGGCTGTTAATTTCATCGTGCTTGCACCAACAACATCAAGATTTAAATCAATCTAGACGCTCTGAACTAGAGATTACCAAATACATATCAACTTGAGACCTCAAATTTTTTCAGAACTAAAGGGAAATTGACATCCCTAAAGCATGTCCATGAATTTTAAGATAATCCTTCTAGGAAATTGAACGCGAGCAAGATAGAAAAACAAAAAATAAAATAAAATAAAAAAAATAAAATGTAAAGCATGCCTTTATATCTGTTATAAAGCTCCTCCACATGTCTGGTATCAGTATATGATTTTACTTGGGGTTGACTGTAAAATACATCAAATGCCCCTTCAAGATTCCAATCACTGGCCTTCAAAGCCTGAAGAGCAACTTTTTCACTGCATTGAGAAAAAGGAAATACATGACTAGAACTGCAAAAAATAAATGAAAATAAACAAGTTCATCTGGTCTCGATAAAGCAAGCAGTGTACCAATTTGTTGCTTCTTTACTATCAACTATAAGTAATATAGTCAAATCCATTTATGACTAGAACCAATAAGTTCTTTCATTTTCCACAGCCCATTTTCAGGCCAGGAGACAAAGCAGGGCAAACATGTTCAAGTTTTTTCACAACCTAATAATCATGTTCGAAAAGAGAAGCTTTGTCCTTAATCAACCAATTTATCATACAATTACATCAAAGGATGATCAGAAACGAAGTTACCTTGCTCCAGTTATTGTCACAAACTGCTGGAGCTTGTCACGGTTGTTTCTACTCAACTTATGCTGTAAAAAGAACCATGTTAACAAACAAATACAAGCTTTCATAGATATATCACAATCCCATCTGCGTAATCAAGAGACACAACCCAAAACAAGATCAATATCGAACTCATTAATTCACCAAAAAACATAACTAAAGATCGAAAATTTGGCAAAAAAAGGAACCAACTTTAACTAAGAGAAACAAAAGGGGAGACTAACCCAGTTGCTGAATTCAAGCAACAATTGTTTTCTTCACTTGAGAAAAATAAATAAATACATGTTCAACGTAAAAGAGAACACTTTTTACCATGTTTTAAGGTATTTCAAAGGAAACCCTTTTGGCCTTGGAATCAGTCTTGTCTGTGTTGTTGATGGATGATTTGAGAGAGAGAGAAACTCTAGGGCTTCGGCACCTGCTGCTCTCCTCTCTGAATGTCTCTGGCTCTCTCTTTTCACACTCTCTTTTCTCTGCTTTTGGTTTCGTGTGTTTTTGTTTTTGTTTTTGTATTTGTATTTGTATTTTGGAAATTTTTTTTTTTTTCACTTCTGGTCGAGGTTCCTCTATCTATTCTAAATGCGGGCATACGGCCCCCACTGCCCCCTGAAATCGAGTGAAACCAACCAAGTTGTGCTTTGGTTTTCCTTCCATCGTAGTGTATTTCAATTTCAATTACTCTCTCGATAAAGGAAAAAAAATATGAACTCAACGTAGGGGGTTGATTTGGAATTTAATAAAATTTTTAGTTTTTTTATTTACGATACAGTCAACTTGAATCTTCGACAATCAAATATATCATTTCAAATAAGTTATCAGAGATATTGATAGAAAATATTTATATGATTTGTTGAGGTGACAAACTCTACTTGTTAAAGATAAAGAATTGACAAGTATATATCATAAAAGACATTAAGTTGATAAGCATAATTCATTTGAGATGTCCAACTGATGAGCAATGAGAATTAACAATGACGGATTTGAACGTAATTTATTTAGTATTCTGACACTTATTCGAAATGATATTTTTATCTATTAAAATTAAATAAAAGTTATTATTATAAAAAGTTAATATTAAATTAGGAAATTAATAAAATTATATTTAACAGAGAGTGCATTAAAAAATGGATCCAAATTTTTTCAATAGAAAATGGATTATATTGGGACAAAAATGTTCATATATCCTTAATTCTCCCCTTATCCTCTATGTTTGTGGTACAATTCCACGCTTAGCGTGAGAGAGATGTTAAATATTTTCTCACATTAGTTAAAGATGTGGGTCTTAATTCCTTTATATGCACTAGCAATCCTCACTTAAAGATGTTTAGTTTTCTTAAGTTAAGTTAAGCTTAAATTTGAAACGTGATGCAGATCATACACACCTAAACTAAAATAAAAAACTGCATGAGATAGTTTGAGATGACTTCCATATGATTCTTGCACGACGCTCCGATGAGACACATGTTAATTTTTCCCTAAATAACATCATAAAAGTATAAGGTACAATTTGTATACCTTAGTTGCTTATCTATAACAATGTTATTGTAAGTGACATATATAGTGCTTAAATCATTCTATTAATGTTGGGTGATATATATAGTTATTTGAATTATGGGACATTGACCCATGTATACAGCGGGTCAGTTCGATCCTTGAATGTATGGTCAATTATGATTTGATGATTGTGATAAGTTAGATATGCTTTCAGTTCATTTTCTGACGGTGATATAAGCTATATAAACCAGCAACTCTTGAGTCATTGTATCTCCCTCAGTCTGCTGCGAACCAGCAGATATTATATATATGTATATATAAAGATTGTGAAATTCTACACACTTTGATAGTGTGAACAAGATGCTGATATTCCCGAATTGGGATTCCTTCTCCACTTGACCAAATCCTTAATTTAATACATAAAAGTTCATGTCTTGTAAGGCATGGGATGATGTTACTTGGCAAGGTTAACCACTCCAATTCATACAAATTTTAATATAAACAAAACATGAGACGAAGTATCATATGTTAGCATATTGCTTACTTGGCTTCAAAACCAACATTCTCCATGCTTTCTTTATTATTCAATCTTTGTTTTTCTACAAAGATGGAACAGTTAAGATTTCCTTTTCAGTGTCTATTTGTTTATTTGCTCTGGTCTTTCGCTATATAAGCAGTGGCAACTCTTCCTTCCCTTACAAGAATTTGCTTTTGCTTTTGGTTGTGTTAGCAAAAATAAAAGAAACATGGTGAATGATCTTCGAACAGATTCGTCAGATTACCGGACGGAGCTTCTATCTCCGGCCCCTGACGGGGAGAATACGATGGTGACGATTGAGCCATCATGGAGACTTAACATGGATAGCTTCCAATTGCCTGAGAAACGCATGGATTCTCATTTTGGCTTTTGTCACTTCGTTTCAGTCTTGAGTAAGTGTTTACCGATCTCTATTCTCTATTGCTTGTTCCTACTCTCCTTGATGTGCTAAGACACTTTTGCTTAATAATTTTAAAGTTTCAATTGATAATTTTATTTCATTTTCAGGGAGACAAAGAAGAATTGCAGATTACTACAAGAGGCAACAAAAGCTTCTCAAAGGATACAGTGAAGTTGACAGTTTCACTGAGTTGGGAATTTTGCCCGGAACTTTATCCGAGGTTTGTTTTATACCCCACATCCATCCTTCTTCTAATTTTAATTGTTCAACAGTCTAAACAAGTGAATAGATTAGAAAAAAATAAAATACATCCGATCCGTTATATCCTTATATCGCCTTAAGTAAATTTCTCTTATCAATTCGTCATTATATATATATAATCATATTGTTACATTTATATTATATAATGGATGTACCATAACCTTATCTGAGCTTACAGTGATTATAAAAGATTATGCTTTATTTTTTCCTCGGAAGACAAAATATTTGCTATAGCTTTTTATCATACGCTTTTTAAACAAAACAGAATCCGATAGTTGGCAAGAAAACTTTTATATAACAATGGTATTCTTTAACAAGAGATAGATATATAAGAAGCAATTTTATTTAAATTTTGTATTATCTGATTAGTCTATAAAATTATATTTAAGGATGATAGTTTTATCCGCCGGATATGGGGCCTATTATGCCCCACAGGAATGGGATGGAGCACAGTTTTATGGGAGGGTATGGGGCCGAATTATGATGTTATTTTACTTTATTCAAATTCTGGGTCGATTTCTGTAGAAGAAAAAGTTATCTAGCCAAAAGATGACTATTCTTGTAACTTGGTCAGCAAGAAAATTGATGGTATGGTTTTACCTTCGTTAAATGGCAAAACATAAAACTACCATTAAACTTGAGCTTTTTTCTAGGATGAAATGAAAGAACTTGCTAGGAGTGAAAGGATGGCAATTTATGCTTCCAATGTGGCAAACTTGGTGCTTTTTTTGGCAAAAGTGTATGCTTCTGTTGAGAGTAGATCATTGGCAGTGATAGCATCAACCTTGGACTCCCTATTGGATCTTTTATCAGGGTTCATTTTGTGGTTTACTGCAAACGCAATGAAGAATCCGAATCAGGACAAGTACCCCATTGGGAAGGACAGAATGCAACCTGTGGTAAGCCATCCTGCAATATTAGCTTATGACTAATCTATACTGCATACTGTTTCTAGTAAGATTATAAAAAATTTGAGTCTCAAACGCTCTACTTTCGTAGGGAATTGTTGTTTTTGCATCAGTAATGGCAACTCTTGGATTGCAAATACTGTTCGAATCAGGTCGAGAACTTCTCATAAAGGTATGTTAAGTTCTAGTTGACCTTGGCAACATATCAC
>JANLJB010030992.1:0-20000 GCA_026212285.1 Bursera cuneata | reverse complement strand
CAAACTTGATACTTTTCATGGCAAAAGTTTTTGCTTCTGTTGAAAGCAAATCATTGGCAGTTATTGCCTCAACTCTGGACTCCCTCCTCGATCTGTTATCAGGTTTTATCTTGTGGTTCACTGCCAATGCCATGAGAAATCCAAACCATTATAGCTATCCAATTGGAAAGAAAAGGATGCAACCTGTGGTAAGTTTATGCCAATTTGGTCTTCATACTATATACGTACAACGTATGAGTTATGGTCACAGGCAAGTATAGTAAGATTTTTGGGTCCTAATCTGATAGCTTAAGCTTTTTGAGAAACAAAATAGTGTCAACTTAATGTGGTATCAGATCAGAAGGATTGGAATTCGAAGCCCCACATGTGCCATTGTTCGCATTTGTTATGCGTACGTTACTGCATCTCATAGTTTCAAATCTGTTCTTGAACAGGGCATCATTGTTTTTGCATCGGTGATGGCAACTCTTGGATTACAGATTCTACTAGAGTCAGCTAGGGCATTTGTTACACAGGTAGATCAAAATGGCAAACTACGAATATTTTTTATGATTAGCTTTATTCTTATGCCATTGTTTTCTAAATTTTTGTTACAGTCTGGACCTGAAATGAATCATGAGCAGGAGAAATGGATGATTGGGATTATGGTTTCTGTCACAGCAGTAAAGTTTGTGCTGATGGTCTACTGCCGCGGATTCAAGAATGAAATTGTTAGAGCCTATGCTCAGGACCATTTCTTCGATGTCATTACCAATTCAGTTGGTTTAGTCACAGCTGTGCTAGCTGTGAAACTCTCCTGGTGGATTGACCCTACTGGAGCTATAATAGTTAGTAGTTGACTACCTTCCGTATATTGAATTCAATTCATTTTACTTAAGACTGTCAAGTTCCAACAGATGCGTGAGACTAAAACGGATTTACAGAGTGGTTTAATTGCCAAGAGTAATGTGATCAAGATGAAGGAATTCAAATTTGAAATTTTTTGGTTTAATACCGTGAAACTATCAGCTAATAAATTTTTTCAATCCTTTAATGCAGATAGCAGTATATACAATATGCACATGGGCCAGGACGGTGATGGAGAATGTGTTTGCACTGATTGGAAGAACAGCTCCACCTGAGTTTCTAGCAAAAGTAACATATCTGATTTGGAACCATCACGAAGAGATACAACACATTGACACCGTCAGAGCATACACGTTTGGTGCACATTACTTTGTGGAGGTTGACATTGTGTTGCCAGAGGACATGTTGTTGCACCAAGCACATAATATTGGTGAGACTTTGCAGGAGAAGCTTGAACAACTGCCTCAAGTTGAGAGAGCTTTTGTGCATATAGATTTTGAGTTCACTCACCGACCTGAACATCACAAGGGCCTTCAACTAGCTTAGGAGTACATTTTGTACGAAGTTTCATGTTATGTTATTGTTATCTACTAGTCGCATCTCATCCCAAGCTCTTAATAATTTTAGTTTATTTTTGTTGTTGTTTAGGTCTTCAAATAATGTTCCAACTTTACTTGAAATTCCAGTTAATTAGCTGCATTTCAGTCCCACTATTCAAGTTAGTTCAAACCGTAGGAAACTTCTCCCCGAAATCAGGGCAGGCAGGCAGGCAGTCAGTGAAAAATTTGTAAAATGAATTAACAGACGGCAAGGGGGGGGAGGGAGGATTTTGAAAACTTGTATATACCTTTGATGTTTGTAAAGGCCTGAACTAGTTTGACTATTTTACCCTTGCATCAGTAGAGTAAAAAGAGAGGTAGTGCAAGGGCATAGAAGTAAATGCAGTTTAAAACTAGGGTTTCGAAAGGCCTCCTTCTCCCCTATATATAGATAGTCCACAACAGCTTTGAGCGTTCATCCTCATCCTCCGATTTCTTCTTCTCTTCTACTTCTTCTTTGTTGAGAAGGTATAGGCTATCTTAGTTTCAGTTTAGATGTAGAAGTAGTAGTAGCGGCCAGTGATGCTAAGAAATTGTCCGTACCATCTGAGATAGTCTCTTTGATGCAATCTCTTTATTCATTGGAAAACTGAGGCCTCAGTCACTCTTCTTGTCTTTCTTCTCTCTCTGAAGATGATAGATAGGCAGTGATGATGAAACTTATATACCATCAAACGATGAAAGCTCTCTCTTTCTGAGCTTGTTGATGTTAACACTAATTACTCTGAGCCTCCTTTTGTCTTTTTTGTATTGAAATTGAAGGCAATAAATTAGAGTCTCTGATGCGCTTCTGTCAATAGCGTTTTCAGCGCTGTACGTTGCCGATATGGATTTTGGGGGCTGAGATTCTGGCGCTCTGCTTTATCTATCTCTAAGCATTGTGCATTCAGATGCCCCTATATATTTATAATTTTTTTTATTTTTTAATTTATATTTTCTATTATTTAAAAATGAATTTTGCAAGTAAAGGAACGGTGATGATCCGAACAGACCTGTCATGATTTTTGAAAATGATAACAATCTCTTTATGAACATCTAAGGGACTGAGTTCTCTTTCGACTTGCCATGTCCAAATAAATATTTAAATCTTTTTTTAACAAAATATATTATATATATTTCACATAAAAATATTTAATTTTTTTTTTGGGGATAAAAAGTTCATTTAATAGTAAAAAAAAAATTATGTTTATTTATAAATCTTTCAGAACAAATCAAACTCTCATTAAGGGTTTTGATAGTAAGGTTAAGGACCTTAACCATATTGATTAATTAATTGGTAATATATTTAAGGATTTTGGCACCTTTCCAAACTTGAAAGTTTTAGATCGCAGCTATAATAAATATCACGATGAAAAATTATCTAATTGGCAAAATTGCTCACGGTTAGGCGCCATAATATTTTCTTGGAATGATGTCACTGGGAGCATGCCTCTTCGTGTTTATTTTAAGTGAGAACCAACTTGTTGGAGATACGCCTGGGGAGCTTGGCTTACTCACTGGACTCGAATACCTTGACTTTTCCCCAAAAAGATTAAGCAAGACAATCCCGAAAGATCCAGGAAACTTGTTGATATTACGTCACTTGAATTTGAGCAACAATCAATTTAAACTAGAAATTCCAAGTCAATTGGTGAATTTAGCTCAACTGTCATATCTAGATTTGAGTGATAATATACTAAAAGGTGAGATACCCATCTCATATATGCAGTTTGAATAGCTAGGAGAAGTTGAGTCTCTCATATAATAATTTCTCTGGTCTAATTCCAAACTATTTTGAAGAGATGCGTGGCTTGTTAAGTATTTATATAACCTATAACGTGTTGCAAGGTCCGATTCTCAATGGCAAAGCATTTCAAGATGCTCCCACAAAGCATGTTGAGGGAAAAAAGAATCGTGCGGTAATGCTAGCGGTTTGCAACCTTGCATAATACCAACATCACACAAACAGACCTTAGGAAAGGGGCGGGTAATCCTGTTTGTAATCTTGTTCCCTCTTTGAGGTGCACTTGCTCTTGTAGTTGTGATGATTATAATGCTCTTTAGTTTTCGGAGAGAAAAAGAGCAATGTGTATATATTAGTAGTAAACAGGGACCTATTGATCAGATAGGAGATAAAAAAAAAAAAAAAAAAAAAAGANATAGGATATAAAAAAAAAAAAAAAAAAAAAGCTTTTTGAGCTTTTGAATTAAATAAGAACATTAACAGAGATTGAATATTGAAATATTATGAATTTTTTTAGTTTTTGTTTACATGTCCACATTCATTTTTAATTTATGAGTACCTTGAAAGGGGAAGCTTGGCCACAATCCTGACCATTGAAGCAATAGCAAAAGAAATGACTTGGAGTAAGAGAATAAACGTTTTACAAGGCATAAGCGATGCCTTGTCATACATGCACTATGATTGTTTCCCACCAATTGACCATCAAGACATATCGAGCAAGAATGTTTTGCTTGATTTAGGCTATGAAGCTTATGTTTCAGACTTTGAAGCTGCCAAACTTCTCAATCCAGATTCTTCCAATTGGACCCAACTTGCTGGCATATACGGATATGTAATCCGTTTCTCGTCACCTTCATTAGTCACTTAGCCAATAGTTATGACGAATGCTTTCATTTTATCTTCCACTTTTGCATAGTTTGCTTACACGATGAAGTTGACAGAAAAATGTGACGTATACAGTTTTGGGGTATTAGCGGTAGAAATGTATCAAAGGAAAGCATCCAAGCGATGGCATCCCCTCTTTATCCTTTCCTCTGACTAGTGATAACATGCTGCTGAACGATGTTTTGGACCACCCACTTCGCCAACTGCTCAAACGAGCTGATAGCAATCATAAATCTGGCAACTTCTTGCCTAGATGCCAATCCACAATCACGGCCAAACATGAACATGACTTCCTATATGTTTTCAGGCCGAAAGACAGTTTTCTAAACCCCTTCACAAGGTAAATAATTGTAAGCAGAAAGTCACTCAGCATCGAAAAGAAATTATTGCAAAAGCAACTACTTGTAAAAAGTATTAGTAATGTCTGAAGTATTAGCTTTTCTTGTATTGTACCTTCCAAAGTATTTGTGTGTACTCTGTGTTCTCAAGTCTACGAAATGCAATCGGGAAGTTAATTTATTTTCCATAACTGAGCTTATCTCACACAAATCTTAGAATCCAATGTGAGATCCCCACTTTGCTGATCAAATGCCAAATTGTCAACAACAATACATGTCAAAACATCTCTTGGGTCAACAAGGCCAAGGGAATAATAAGGATTTTTCTGAAAAATGTCCAATGTCTTGAGCTATTTTTGGAGTTTAGCTAATCCCTTTGACCATTAATTTCAATTTTATCTTTTATTAAAGATAATTATTTGATATTTATCTATTTTCCTAAAATATAAATCAATCATTGCAATTAAATTCCTATTAATTAATCACCTTTTGCCTGCTCCTAAATGAATTTAAAGCATTTGAATGTTTTAGGTATTTTATCTTTTATTTAATTTCTGTTATAATTTAAATGCATTTTTATCTCTTTATTATTCTAATAAGTCCTACGGTGGATGGGCTTCTCACCTACACCTTCAAAGGATATGCTTAAAAGAAAGAGGAATCTCATGTAAATGCGATGGAACATGGTATATCCTACTGTTGGGGATTCCACAAAAATTTGATTCCAAAGTTTAAAACAATTAAAGAACTTTTTTTTTTTTGAAAAATTGGATGCAGTTACTAACTTATGGTCTAGCAAAAACTTATCTAAGCATAACTCGTAAGAGCTTACTTCTCTTAAAATGGGGAACTAAAAATTCAATATCGATCTTACGCTATATTATATTCACTCAAACACCTTTAAACCAAATCCTAAATTAATTTTTATTTTTTATTTATACGGAGTTTGGGGTTATTTTATATGAATTCTTTTAAGTATTTGATGAATGATTTTTTAGATGCAATTTGTGCTAAGAGATTAACTCCAACTCCAGAAATGGCATTGATTGGTTCTCTAAATTCTCATATAAGATAGAAAAATTAGAAATGAACTAAATGAAATTCACTGGATTGTTGGGCCCCAAAAACAATCTGATGGCGGCCCATCGTCATTTCCGAGCATGACAACTGACATGCTTAGCAATACCAATCAATCAAGCAAGCAAACACCCTCTTTCATGGCCATGTTCAAAACCACTCAAAATATCAAAATCTAAAGCTCCAACAAAACTTTGATTTTGCTTCGAACAACACAAAGCACACGTTACTGCTCACACAAAAACACATACAAACGGGAAAATGATAATAACCCCCCAATTAAATTTGAAGAAAACACTCAACCTCACACTTTTATTAAACTAACACTTACCTCCCAAATACCCCTAAAAAACTAACACTTACCCCCTAAATATTTGGAGGATAAGTGTTAGTTTTGAGAAAACAGTGATAATTTTTTGGGGGATAAGTGTTAATTTAAAAAAAGTATAGGATTAAGTGTTTTCTTAAAATCTAATTGGGGGGTCAGAGTAAATTCCCCCATACAAACACAAACAATTCTTCAACTCTTCTAGAACTAGAAAAGAAAAACCTCTCCACCTCCACATGAAAAGCTAAGAAGAAATTAATTTCTCAAATAAAAAGGCCATGGCTTTTCTTCTACCAAATTTTTCTCCTTCTCTTCTTCTTCAAACCAAATCATCATCATCATCATCTAAAGACAAACCCTTTCTACCGACACCCGCCAAATTCCACTCTCTCAACCATAACAGTAACAATATCAGTAGCAAAACTCTCTATCCTCTAGCTTTCTCCTCTGTCACCAGCCTGCAGACCCCAACACTTCAGGATGCTCAAGTTCAGACCCCACCAGCTGCCGGGGATAAGCATAATCACCATCATGAAAAAGATGATTTTTATGTCAACCTAGGCCTTGCTGTGAGGACACTCCGAGAGGATATGCCTATGTTGTTCACTAAAGACCTCAATTATGACATTTACAGGTGAGAAAATTTAGGGTTTTGTGAGTTTTACAGGAAAGTTTTTCATCTGGATATCTATTATTTTGTTCAATTTGCAGAAGATTTTTGAATTTTTATTACATTTTGTGCGTTCATGGATGTGAGTATCTATTCTTTTCCCAGGAAAGTTAAGTTTTTATGAATTGTATTAATTTTCAGGGATGATATAACATTTGTGGATCCATTGAATACATTTACTGGCATTGAGAAGTACAAATTAATCTTCTGGGCATTGAGGTTTCATGGCAAAATTTTGTTTCGTGAGATTTCACTAGACGTATATAGGATTTGGCAACCTTCAGAGAACGTGATAGTGATAAGGTGGAACCTGAGGGCAGTTCCCAGAGTACCGTGGGAGGCTGAAGGCCAGTTTCAGGGTAATTCTAGGTATAAATTGGATCGAAATGGCAAGATTTATGAACACAAAGTTGATAATTTAGGATTCAATTTCCCGCAGCCACTTAAACCAGCAGCTTCAGTGTTGGATTTGGTTTCTGCATGCCCAGCTAGCCCCAATCCAACGTTTTTGTGGGGGCCTGTGGACATGTATTCATCTTCTTGGGTGGAGCTTTATCGGGCAGTAAGGGAGACATTAGATCAAGAAGGATACTCACGTTTTCAAGAAGGTTTGATTACTTGTTCGTAGTTACTAGCTACTTGATACATAATGTATACGAAAATAAATTCATCATATATGCGTTAGTGCACTTACCTGTATAATGTATTAGCCATTGATGAATCGTGGATTTTGTTTAAGGATCAGAATATATGTACATAAGCAGGGATACTAGAGAATTGAAAGTATTTCTTGTATTGTACTGTGGCAGACAAGCCCTCTTAAATCTTGTTGATAATAGTTCAAGCTATACAACGACTGAGAAAAATTTGACAAGATGACCGAATTCTCTTGAACATTCTTCATTTCCAGTTGGAACTTCATCAAGTTCTGAAACTTGTTTCTAAACAACAATGATTTTAGATCTTACATTACAAGTTTGAGGTGTTAGTCTTCATTTAATGGTGAGTTTTTCACTGAACCATTAATGGTATTGTGTGAACGTCTCTAGGCCTTTCCATCTCATAAAGTTATGGGAAAATATGCTTAAAGCTGCATTAGGCTTCAGGTTCATAGATTATATGAAATGATGCCTTCAAATTATTATTCTATATCTTTGTTAGCCTATTATTATAGGTATTTTATAGTTTTTAGTGAAAACACGAGTTAAGATGACTTACAGAACAGCAAGGGGTTATCAGCCAGGGATCACTGCCCCATATAACAATACTATTGGTAAGAACAGCGCCATGAGTTCATGGTGCCTGTATGGTACGTACAGAAGATATTCCTAAAGCACACTGGAGCAATCATGAACGTACCAGTTTCGAGTATACTACAAGTTTAATACTTCGAGAATCTCAAAAGCCTTCACACCCTACATTTCACGGGAACCACACTCAATACATCAAAAACAAATTGAGTTACGACCAATCAAGTTCGAACCCTACATCCAGGTATACAACTTTCCTGCAAGGTTTCAAAAACAACATGGTTCTTCAGATGGCCGGAAGTAGAAGCAACTTCAAAATAAAATTTTCAAACGACAGAAAACCTTACCTGGCAGAAACACTTTTTTCAATACTTGGAACGTGTTTATAGGTCTATCTACAGAGGAAATCATATATTCAAGGGAAACTAAAGAGGCAGTATATCCAAAGGTTTGACTGCTGCAACACCACTGAGATTAGGCCTCATGTACTTCTCATAAGTGACCTTAAAGTGTCCCTTTTTAGCAGCTTTTTGGAATCTTAAAATCATCTCTGCACAATCTCTGCAATGAGCAAAGATTGTGATTATTATCCACCCTTTAAAAGTAAAAAGAAAAGAAAAAGAATGTAGGAGATAAATTTTGAAAAGATGCCTGATTTGGGACGTGTCATAACGTGCATGTTTGCCTAGCAACGGGGTCCACGCTGGAGTCATTTGCAGGGTACACCGAGCAACATAGATAGCCGATGCACATAACATTGAGGACTTGAACTTTAAAGCTTCATACTCGACCAAACTCAACTCGATGAGGTAGAAAGCGAGATGTTCAAGCTGGTGGCGATGTCCGCAAAGGCAACAAAGGTCATAGCAAATTTTAGCATCCGTAATTTCAAGTTTTCAGCATATTAACTAGTGATACAGACCTAGACGAAACATCTAAATTTCCAGCAATATGTCTTTCTGAAAGCTATTATATATACCTTTGTGTCTGACTGAGCAGCCTTGAGAAACCTTAACATGAAGACATATGGGGTAGGCACATTTAGACGAAACTTCAACGTCTTGAGCATAAGCTTCTCCTGAATAGACACCAACAGAACAAGTGTTGTAATTTTCAGGTCAACCACTGTACCAGAACTGAGACGGCAAATACAACTACCACTACGTGTATCTTGTGCATGTTTCTAATTGTATAAAAGAAATCATATTCTACCAGATGGTAGAAAATGCACAAAGCAGGTCCCTTTATCAGTACTTATCATGTATAATACAGTAGTAATTATCCCCTAGTAAGTGAAACTCAATCCCTGAAAAGGATTAACAATGTGATAGTGGATACCTTTCCAAGCATTTGGTCTCTTGTGTAAGACTCAGCTGAGATGCTGATTAAATCTCTAATCTGCAGTGAAAGGAGAAAAGTGTTAGTTCAGAAAGTTTGACAACTGATTAAAAATAAATAAATAAGATAAAGAAACAGTGTAAATCATATCCAATACACCATATAAATTTGACATTTTACCCTTGGATGCCAGAAGTCCTCATATTTTGATGCCAGCAAAAGTGCGGTAAGACCAATCAACTGCATTTCACTCTTCTTGATTTTGACTTGAGAGAGATATCGATCTAAAAGTGTGACCATGAGATAAAGTGTTTCTTGCATTAGTTCAAATTTGTAGTGTACCTGTACCAGAGAGTGGCAAACGAAACATGAGATTGAGCAACGTAGTAGCCTGAAAGCAACTCCTGGAATAAAGTGCAGAAGAGAAGGAGAATGAGAAAGAAAGAATCTGTAGAATGTATTTTGAACAATGGATGCGTACTTCAATTAGCCAGTTGACCAGAATGCCCCGCATCTGAGCTGTAATGTCTGCCTGAATTGACATGTAATTTCCTAGAGGAGGATTTTGTGCCTGCAGTGGAAGCCGATTTAGCAAGGTAAAATCATCATGCTAAATACAAACATGCAGTGCTGCTAGGAGAGACTGAAATAAACAATATTAAGTTAACAGAACAAAATTGGAATTTGACTAACAGCATCTTGAAGTTGCAGGGTTGCAAAGGCCCACACGATAGAATTAATAAAGATTGCAACAAAAAAGAGCTGGACCATGCCAATTTCTTTTTCAATTAAGTAGTATGCAAACGTAAGATAATCGTCTGATGCACAGAATTTAGCAATTAGAAATGATAGATATGCAAGCCCATATCCTATCAAATAGTATGATGAAAGCACAGTTTGAAAATAAAACAAAGCAATCAAGAGAAACAAAGTGAATAACCACCTCCATAACCCAATAATACTGATAGATTTCATCAACATATTCAGCAACTTCCAGTTGATTGCAGTCATCATCAATACTTGGAAGCTCTTCTTGCTTCATGACTTCACCATGATCGTCTAGCAACTGTAAAATGATGCCAAACAAATTAAAGATAACAAGATAGCAACGAAAAACAATACCAGAGTAGAACAGACGCTAACCTTTGATCTTGCCATCAATAAGGACGTATAAGATCTCCTTCGACCAGATTTTCTCCTAGCAATGATATCCAATGTACTTGAATTGGTGTTGCCATCAATTGAAGGCTTTTCTTGAGTCGTTTCACATGAAACCACTGATGCAACATTCTCTGGAAGAGAAGATCTCTCGACTTTCTCTATATTCTTAGATGATATTGCAGAAACAGATATTGATTTATTCAGACTGGATGAACACTTGGACTTTGACGTTCCTTTAGCTTTGGAAGTAATTAATGTTGTCTTCACAGATGACTGGATCACAAATGACACAAGAAGCTCATATTACTGAAGCTGATAAAACTATAAGAGACAACTAGATTTAAGATGCTGATTGCACCTATATTTGTGGGTGGTGTTAAGAAACAAAATGTACATTCTTTGGTCATCTTTTTTTTTTTTTTTTTTTTGGCAGCATATATAGTAGCTAACTAACATATACGTATAACAAACCACAAAGACATTTCTAAGACAACAAAATTTCACAAGGAATTACAGTAGACTTTATAAAAACAACCTCGGAAAGATATTCTTAAAAGTTAAGACAGCCTTATGCAACCATCCCCCATCTATTCAAAGAAAAAGCAACAAGAGAGAGTTAACAACCACCTTGGAAGTACTTGTATCTGCCTGGTTGACCCTCTTTAGCACGGGTAAAGACCTCCTTCAATAGTAATAAAAAGATTCATCAGTAGGAGATATGCATTTAATATGACAAATGAACCACAGAATATTTTGAAGATCCATAAACCTTGTAGGAATAGGAGGATTCCTTGAGGTCCTAACACAAAAGAAACTACAATTAGAAATTTCTAAAGAACTGGAATTGAAACAAAAAAGGTAAGAGTTGGAAAACAAAAATGAGAACCATAACAAACCTAATAGCACATACCTGCTGGAAATTACAACAGATACACGCCCCCTACCCTTGGTATTTGTCCCTTGATCTTTTGAAGAGGCCATCAAATCTTTGGTACCAACAGATTTCCTTGATGAGGCATTCCCGGTCCTTGCAACTGGACCCATTGAAACCCTAAAAGATGCAAACATAATCATTATGTAGAGAGACCATAAAATACACTAGCAAACAACTACTATTTTAACAATATCCAACATTAGACTCAATAAGAAAAATACATCATGTACACAGGAACAAATATACAATTTCTTAAGCTAATTTGTTTCCACAAAACTCATTTTGGCTATTGGACCCATCTAAGAAATTTAAAATAATAGAAATGGTCAAATCCTAATCCACATCATTTCACAAAACTAAATAGATGTAAAAGATACAACATTCATACCGTTGCAAGAATGCAATTCTCTCACCCTTCCTACAATGAAACACAGTTAGAAACTTCAGAACTACAAGCTCACGATTCAATAATACTAAGAAGGCCACATATTGGTAAATTAAAATTGTAAAGTACATAAATGCAAGTTCAAAAGAGGAAGCGACCACGTCAAAATAGAAAGACACTCACAATGACTTGGAGCCATCATGCGCTACTTTCCTTGGAATGTTGCCTGATATATTGCTGACATCGGCCAATGCTTTTCTTCCTACTTTTAAGTGAGCTGAAAAGGGCCAATAAATTGTAAAGAAACCCTAAAACATAGAGTGAGTTTTGAGACACAAAAAATGGATAGTTAAACCTTACCGTTGCTGCTACCCTTACCTTTGCAATTCTCCATCTTGCTCAGAATATCCTTCATAACAGAAGAGACAAATAAACAACACAAATAGACCAAAACGAAATTACATGTCAAACAAGACAACAAACGATCTCACCCAAATCTATACCAGATTTAAGAAGTATTTAAAAATAAAAATAGAAGGACTGAAAGGTAACCACCTTTGTGTCACTTGCACTACTCAGGGCAGCTCCTTTTTTAACTGGAACAGATTTCCGTCTACAGTATTAAAAAAAAAGAAAGAAATTTAATAAGACAAGACACTAAAATGTTAAACCTAACCATGGTTGGCTGCTGAGAAAACTAGGGAAAAGGAAAATTATTAGTCCTGTTGTGGTTAATAAAAGTGCCTCCGACAAGCCAAATATCTGTGCCTGTACAAGTTAATGCTGGATTTTTTCTCTGAAAAATGATACACAGGGATATCAAAACTCCCAATAATAATCCTAATAATGATCGTCAATCTTATGTCAACAATTCAAGCTCATTAACAAAGACATTTACTGTAAATTTTCCACTAATCAGATCAAAGTAAACAAGAGCCCCATAATTGGGTTACTAGACTTACATGCTCTTGGCATCAACTTTAACCTTTTCATTTTCCGAATAGACCTTAAAACTTCTGACACCCACTGTTCCAAAGCAAAATAAGACAAATCATAACACAAATATAAAATTCCAAAACAAACAAAATAATAGTACTAAAGAAGCACATACCACCAGTTCGTTCTCGATTGTCTTCAGTGAATTTCGATTTTCCCTGAAGTTCACAAGAAGTTCAAAAATGTAACTAATTATAGAAGAAAACAAGGATAATTAAATATAATGATTCATAGTTTAGTCGCCACTTTTTGTTTCTTTCTCGACTCCACTTACTATTCTACATCACATCTGATCAAATGCCTAGAGAAAGAAAATGTTACATAAACAGTCTTTTATTTTACCTAAATTTTGGAGAACAAAAAAAAGACCGATTTGTTTTTGTTTTGAAACAACGCTTCTTTACAATTTAACAGAACCTACTACACATTGTTGATCATTTCTCTCTCTATCACTGTAAATTCAAATTCTACGCACGAAATCCCTAATTTCTGCTCGCAGACAAAAAATAAAACAATTTCTAACAATTCTTAAAGCAAAGAAGTCATTGATTGACAACGTAGTAAATTATGCACGCTTGAAAATAAGAAATCAAATCAAAGTTAGGGTTGATGTTATGGTACCTTAATTGAAGCCATTTGTGAAGATCTTGCTTAGCGAGAGCGAGAGGGAGGGAGAGAGTGTTTGAATGTTGAAGGCAGTATGCGTATGAGATTGACGTTTGTGAATCTTTTTGGAGTCCGCCTCTTTTGGTTTGGGATTGCTATTCAAATTTACGAGAGTTTACGTTTATACCCTCCTCCCGACATGCTCTGGGACAGAGACACAGGTCAACTCAAAGGGGAGTGATTAATTATAATTTAAAAGAACACACACACTTGAATATGTACCTGTTTTTTCATTATTTATTAATATGAAAATGTAAGTTTGATTTTTTGAAAAAGTTTTTTTAAAATCTAATGTTTTGAATTTTATATTTGGGATAAATATAGACACCCCTAAGGTTTAATYTAAGTAATAAATTCACCCCTGTTATTCATAAAGTAACATAAAAACCCCCATTTTGATATTTTAAGTAACATTAAGACTCCATTTTCATGTATCAAGACCCCCATATTTTTTAATTCTGCGGGTGTCTATGTTACTTTATGAATAACAATGGTGAATTTGTTACTTAGACTAAACCTTAGGGGTGTCTATGTATTTACCCCATATTTAATATCTATTGTAGTTTATGGGTATTAATAGTAATTTTTGTTGAAATAAAGGAATAAAAAATAGGCTGAAAATCTTTTGGGTCTAAATATTGACTCAAACATGAAAGGTGTCATTGACCGTTTAATTACCATTGGCAATTGATATGTTGAGGGGTTGCTTTACATTTAATAAGAACGTAGGCGTTGAATGAACATTGTTCATCGTAATTTCTAAGTTTTTTTTTTTTAATATATATATGTGTGTGTGTGTGAGGAGTTGTTTTTGTAACTGAATTTTTTATAAAATACAAATTATCAGAAATCCATAACAACTTGAGCGGTCTAGATATTCAATTATTACATAACACATTAGTGAATAATGAGACCCTTTGAAATTGGTACACGACACTAATTCGATAAGCTGTTTGTCACAAACCTAAGCATAGAAACTGGATACTTGAATACAATAATATATACTAATCCACAGGAAGAATACAAAAAATATATAGTTTCTCCCAATCAACTTATTATACAGCATTCTCCATCCTTCTTCTGCAGGTGCAGAATGTTTAAATTCTGGGTATGCAGTTGTTTCGATCTGCAAACAATTACCTCAAAGATTATAGTTTATAAATAGTAAAAGAGAAGAACAATATTATAGTCGGGTTAATGTCTGTAATTCTTTTTGCATCTAATAGAACAATGTACTAATTAGTTTTGTGTTGAATCGTCTACTGAGTATCGAATCCAAAGAATGTTGTAATTGCAAACATCAACTAACCATTTCTGCAGTAAAATACCATATTTTATGTCTGCAGGTATAAGGGGAACATCATGGGAATTTATTGCTTGCTTACCCTAAGAGAAGCCTTTATGTCTTCCTAGTCACGAAACGGCGTGAGGTCAATGTTCATCCGTTGCTTCCCCTTGCTTACCCTCTTTACACGTAAATAAAGAAATTATCCAGGTCAATAGTCGATTCAGGAATTACAAGTTGCAATACTTAAAAAGACTGCCATGCACGAAGAGAAAATGAAATACTATCCTTGTTATACTCAACAACTTCCAACTATAAGTCAAACAAATAAGATTTCCCCAACAAAATCCAAAAAGGTGTGCATAGAGTGCAAGCCTAGCCCCGGGGAGAGAATTATTTTAATCATCTTGCCTAACATGTAAATATTCTAAAGCAAATGAGACAATTCTAATCAATGTTGCATGTAAACAAATGAATTCAATTTAGGGAACTGAAAAAGGACCAAATACAAGCTGGGGGACGGCTGGTAAAAAAAGAATAAAATTAATCACATTAATATTAACAAAATTACAACCACGACTCTAAACCATGAACCTGAAGCGCAAAGAACTTACAGCAATTGCCATGAGCTCTTGAAGTAGTTCCTCCAAATGGCGTAGAGGCTATAGTCATAAACAAGAAAAAGGTATTAATATGATGAAGGTAAAACAGAAAAAAGAATCCCAATTTTTCAAGATAGAGAAAGTATTAAAATTACTCACCCATTGGGTTGGCCCATCAACCGGTGCATTCAAAGGGTCATCATGTACCTTAGCATTCAAAAAAGAAGCTCTTAAAGTTAATAAATATAAAAACAACAATAGGAAGAGGTAAGAGGATAAAAGAAGACATAACTATGTAACATCTTTGCATCACAGCTTTTTTAGAACACACCCCAAAAACAAAGAAAATCCCATAAAAAGATCATACAGATTGCTTCTTGATAGCAAACTTGAGGAATTGGTAATACGACTGAGAAGGACTACCAGTAACTTCAATCACTTTTAACCACATCTATTTTGTTTCAGAAGTAAATTGTCCCAGTCTATATAAGGTATAACAATAGCAATAGAAACTAATCCTAAATGGACCACTTTCAGCAGATTCTAAATACCTCCATAAAAATTCCATCCACGCCAACAGCAACTGCTGTCCTTGCAATGCATGGTATTAGTTCACGAAGACCTCCACTTGCAACACCTCCTCCATCCAACTATAAAACAAAGCATGAATTTAGCCCTTCTACACAGAGAAGAAGAGAAAAAATAAAATAAAATAAAACACACCTCAGTTTGGAGATGGTATTAAAAAAAAATTCATGTAGGCTCTAGTTACAAAGGAATGACATATAGTAAATACATTTTCTTATCCATTTCAGGCATATCTATGAAAGACAACCATGGACCAGCTCATGCGATAGCAAAGCACTAAGATGAGACAAAATAGCCAATGATGTTTCCAGTGATGCTATATTATTAGAATAATAAAGCATCTTTCAGACATTAGTCCCGACCTCAAGCAGATTAAATGGGTAAAATAGGTAATCCCTCCAAAACTTCAAAGTGAATGAGAGTTTGCAGTTAATTAACTATTTCATAAAACTAAAACCAAGCAACACTCTCCAGTTGAGATATATAAAAGGCATAATCCACACCTTCTTCCCGGCAGGCTGTTGTAGTGAATGTGTGACGTCAGCCACCTGCAGTGAAATAGTATATTATTATGGTCTTCCAGGTGACACTATATAAAATCAAGGCAGCACATAGAGAAATATTTCACCAAAATTTTAGATCGAATGAAGGATAAGAATATAAACTTACTAAGTACCTAAATATAGAATTTAAAAGGAATAATAAAACAGGATAACTTGTAGATGTTTAAGAAGCAACTAGAGGCAACTCTAAACAATCATCTCAATTTCCAATTATGAAGTGTCTGCCACATGGTGTACCAACATGTACTCTACATTGTCAGCAAACAGATCCGCCTACATATATCTTCTGGATCTTCATTATCAATTAAAGTTCTTAAAGGGGCTTATTTGATTAATTGTGGTTAAACAAGAGTTTGCAGCTTATTTATTACTGTTAAAAGAATAAAAATATAATTTAAAAAGAAAATATAACACATTCTGGATAAAGATCCCAAACAGAATGAATTTTTTAGTCCTTAAAGGAGAAGGAATTTTTAAATAAATAAAAAAGATTGCTTATGTAATACTACTTAGATGCAGGATAAAGATGGGCATTTCACTTACAACAGGACAATTAGCTTCTCTGATCCACTCCAAATTCCGTGGATCAACAATCAAATCATCTACAAATCAAAGAACAAATCTTCAATCAGTCCAACCAGATAAGGAGATATATTTTTAACAAATCAATTAAGCCTTGGATAAAAAAATTTTCAAAGAAATGATTTAATAGAATGAATCCCACTCCGACAAATAAATAAACTACGGAAGAAAAAACAAATCATTCCAGACTTAGCAATTGTCACATAGCTAACAGGACTGCTGCATTCATTTTGTGAAAGCCAAGATCAATAAGTTGATTGAGCCCTTGTTTTACTTAAATCAGCATTTGAAACTAAAACCAGGAACTTACTATAGCCAAACATCGTTCCTCTCTCGCATACCATCACGTTTGGATTTCCAGCCAATCTAATTTTCTCTGCAGAATTTACCATGACCTGTAAATTTGATTTGGACAGAAACATGTTAGAAATTCTTATGTACACACCAAAAGCTTGCATCATGTTAATGAAGGTTTTAACTAGTCAGAGGAGAACAAGAAGGAAAACTAACCGAGGGAGCACAGAACTGGCCTTTTTTTATATTTATAATTTTACCAGTCTTGGCTGCTGCGACTAAAAGATCTGTCTGTTAAGAGTTCAACAATCAGATGACTTAGTTAATGGAAATATATCCTTCAAAATCAATTCATCAAATTTCCTAGCCACAGAAGCACT
The DNA here is from genome assembly GCA_026212285.1 of Bursera cuneata. Taxonomy (NCBI): domain Eukaryota; kingdom Viridiplantae; phylum Streptophyta; class Magnoliopsida; order Sapindales; family Burseraceae; genus Bursera; species Bursera cuneata. The sequence goes on along the minus strand of JANLJB010030992.1, from coordinate 2,510 downwards.
TCATTCCAATAGAGAAAATACTAACCTGACGACACAAAAAAGCTGGAATCTGTATAATATCCGCAACTCTGCCAACTGCTTCACACTGGCCCAGGAAAAGGGGGAAATGTTCATTAGACCAAAATTTATATTTTAGATTGGTACAAAAAATTGCTAGACATAAATGAGGATGAAATACTTTACACTAAGATACCAGACCCAATATGATTTCCTAAACCATTTTAATAAAATTAGTTCATCACAGCCAGACATAATAAGATTTACTTATTGCGTCTAAACGGAGATTTCTGAGTAACAGAGTGAATTATTGAAATGGCAAAGCCCTTGAGTCATTTACTTGGCCACACAAGCACTTGTAACATGTTTAACAAGCAGCACTGTGCATGGGGCAGACAAATCATTTCACAAATGCTTCATTCATTTCCATTGACTCATCAAAAAGTTTCACACCTAGTTACGAAAAAGTGAGTGCTATTCGCTTGAGTATGCTCTCCAAAAATTAATAAATAATAAAAGGAGGTCAGAAGTGAAATACCATCCATGTTGCATACTGAATAACTAATTTCACATAGTATCCACACTGTTCAATGGCCACAATAAAAACAAGGAACTGAACAAGAAATAAAATTTAAGCAAAGAATTTGTATTCCAAGGTTACCTGAACAGTCTCGTGCACATCAGTGATAATAGGAATGTCATATGCTAATTTAACCTTCTCCAGGATCTGCCACCAGATAGGGGAAAATAGAAAATAATGCAAGAAATTTTGAGGAAAAAAGAAACTTTAACATTCTCTGACATTCTCGTAAAGAATAATGCATGAAAAAATCTGACAACAAGCAATAAACACCTTCAAGCCTTCAATCATGCCAGGACCCCGAAACGATTTTGAGGAGGTTCTATTAGCTTTGTCAAAGCTCGACTTGAAGACCAGTGGCAACCCAACTCTACAAGATTGGCAATGAAAAACCTCTTTCACAATCAAGATCTACAAGATGGGTTAAAAATTATATGCAAAATTCTACTATTAAAAAAAAAACATTAAAATAGCTCCAAAATAAAACACTACACATTACTTCTTTCATCTCCTTCTAGCACAGATACAGAAACACACAAAAGATGCAGTTCTATCTTATCATTCTTGAAACAAAACGAGTATACACATTGCAGAAGCAATACAAGGCTGTAAATAATTCCAAAGACTGAACAAACCCAGAACATTATCATTAATATAGACAAAAACCCATTTATCATATTCTTCCCAAAATAATAATAATAATAATTAAATATTCATCTACGTCGAGTAAGATTTGATCATAATAAGTTTGATACATTGTCTGAGAATAAAATGAACCCACTTAGTTGAGATAGTCTTGATATGATTGGCCATGCGCATAATATGTTCCTCCGATTCAATCACATTTGGACCCGCCAACAAGAAGAACGGTTCTGATGCCTGTCAAACACATTGTCAAATCACAAGTACTTAAGCCATTCAATGCCAGATTTAACAGATAATTAAAAATATATATATGAAACTTAAACGAAACCTTGAGTTGGTTATACAAAACGGCGGAAGAATCCATCTTCTTTGCTTTGGATCTGAGGCAGGGAATGAGGAAGTGAGTAAGCAAGTATCAAGTATGCGACTCAAGTTTCAGTAGCCGTGAACTGTGAGCAGGAGGTAGATCGAAACGGCAATTTGCAGGCCCGGCCCGGCCCGTCTGGCCTGACCTGGCCTGGTCAAAAATTATCAGCGATAGCCGTTGGCCCAAATTCTTTGTTCAAAAAAAGAAAAAGTAAAGAAATTTCACAAATACCCTCTGAACAGCTAGAAAGACATCTAGCTTTACGGTTAAAAAGTCATTTATTCTCCAAAATCTATATATTTATATATCTATATAATTTTTAAGCATAGGCTTGTATAGTTAACACGTAGGATGATAAGTAAGATTCTTTAAGCTCTAAATTTTTGACAAGTAGGATAATCTTGAAGCATGAACTAATATAATCGACATATGTAAGATAACAAATATAATTCTTGGTATTGATTGACATTTATTAGTAATAAGCAATAAGGAGTAAAATTCATTAATAAACTTTGTTGAAATATATGGAAATGAACGGATCATGTGTTGATCAACATTTATGAGTGATAAGCAATAAAGATTACAAATAAGAGTGATATTCATATATAAACTGTTTTTATTCTTTTACGATTTATAAGTTGATCAATATTAAGTGTTTTATGTAGGAAGCAATAAAGATTAAAATTCATAAACAAACGTTTTATATTTTCTTTTATGATTTCTAAGTTCATCAACATTTATTATTCATTATCAAAATTTATTGGTGATAAGTAATAAAAAGTAATTACGATTTCTAACTTAATCAACATTCATTGTTCATGATCAATTGATTAGTGATAAGTAATAAAGAGTGAAATTTATAAAAAAAACTTTTTGTATTTTCTTTTACGATTTCTAAGTTGATGAACATTTATTATTCTT
>JANLJB010030991.1:0-40941 GCA_026212285.1 Bursera cuneata | reverse complement strand
ATATATATATATATATATATAAATTAAATATGATCTATGTAAACATTTTTTTTTAATAACTATTTTCAACTCTTACGGATTTATTTTTTTTTATTTTTATATAATACGATATATCAATTATATTGTATGCACAGTTTCGATCGTAGTTTAATTTTGTGTGTAGCATTCAGAACTGAATATGGTGTTATAGGAAGGGCAACGACCTCGAAAGTGAGATCCGGGTCGACATTATTATGCATTTAAGTAAATGTCAAATTCATGTCCTAACTCTTGAACAGCCCCACGAGCTCTGCCAAGCCTATCAAAATCATCCCACATGACTTCTATATATCTTTGTCTTTCAAGATCCGAAATTATAAAGCAAAAGTGATACTAGGAAATATGGCCAGCTAGTAACAACTAAGCAAGATTTTCGACCTTTTCCCTCCATGTATATATATTAACTCATGGCCCATCTTCTTCTCCATCAAGCCAGTGAAATAAAGCATTATGGCACTTTTGCAAGAAAATCTACTTGTAGTAGCCCTCTTGTTCCTTTGCATGACAGCAATGGTTTCTTCACACAACAGGCGTTACACGCCCCCAAGTGTTGCACGCTTGACAGATCTTTTTGGTCATGTCTCGGTTGATCAGGGCTTTTCTACATTTTTTGGAGGCTCTAATATTAAACTTGTAAGCAATGGGTCCATGGCTAGTCTTGCTCTTGACAAATCAACAGGTGAAGTCCCTTGCAAGAATAATTTATGGATTTCCTTGACATTATCCGATTCTCATGTTCTTTTTTTGTTCTTAAGTAGGCTCTGGACTGGTCTCCCGGAACAACTATTACTATGGATTCTTCAGTGCTGCAATAAAGTTGCCTTCTGGTCTATCGTCAGGAGTTGTACTAGCCTTCTATGTAAGCTCTTTGTTTATGCGTGTTCATTAGCACATCTTCTACGAGTTTCGGAGTTAAACTTTACATGAATGTAACTTGGTTAAACTTGATGAAATTGGGCATGTGTAGTTGTCTAATGCAGATAAGTATCCACACAACCATGATGAGATTGATTTTGAACTGCTTGGTCATGATAAGAGAAACGACTGGGTTCTCCAAACAAATATATATGCGAATGGAAGTGTCAGTACAGGAAGAGAGGAGAAATTCTACTTCTGGTTTGACCCAACAGCACAACACCATTATTACAGCATCATCTGGAACAGCCATCACATAGTGTAAGTTCACCAAAAACATATATTCCTACATCAATTTCTAGAAAAATAATACTTAAAGTACCCTCTTAAACTACATACAGCTTCCTAGTGGACAATATACCAGTGAGAGAGTTTCCCAACACTGGTGCCTTCTCTTCTGTTTACCCGTCAAAGCCAATGTCAGTCTATGTGACAATATGGGACGGATCAGAGTGGGCAACTAATGGAGGAAAATATCCAGTCAATTACAAGTATGCACCATTTGTAGTTTCATTGGCTGAAATGGAAATGGCAGGCTGCGTATCAAGTCCAACACACCCAGTTTCATCATGTTCAAAGGGTAGTCCTTCAAGCTTGGACCCAGTAGATGGACAAGAATTCATCTCTCTATCGAAGCAGCAAACTACAGCAATGGACTGGGCGAGAAGAAAGCTCATGTTCTACTCATATTGTAAGGATACATCAAGGTTCAAAGTGTTGCCGCCCGAGTGCAAGTAAAAAGTAAAAACGATTTTTTATTCGTATATTTTTTCCCTGCGGTCGGGGAGGAAAATGAATAACAAAGAAGGCAATTTTACTATATCATTATTATATAAACTGGGTGTAAGAAATCAAGTAATTCATATATACATGCTATCAGAGCAAAAAAAAAAAAAGTTATTCTTCACGTATATTGGTTGTAACATCATGTCCATATACAGCATCTTGTATTTATTTATTTTTATCAGAAATTTGAATAATATCTTAGAATACTTTAAATATATGGCTTGTTAATTTATTAGTATAGATGATTAGATACTTCTAGAAAAGGCCACATATTTTACTTAGCGAAGCTTCCTTGCTACAGAACAGAAACAGAGCCAGAGCCAGAGCCAGTGTTGTACAGAGAACACTTGGATGTGAAGTGGCATTGGCAGCACCTTGCAAACTTGTTAAATTTCAGAAAATATGCCTTTCTAGGGCAATATAATTCTTAATATCTAACAGCATCAAAACATGTTTCAAAAATGAATTTTTGGTATGGGACCACATTGACATCCCAACTAATCAAAGAGTCCCATTGAGGTTTAGTAAGAGATCAATTTCGATCGATCAAATCAGTTTTTTAACTTTTCTCTTTTTCTAATTCAATTTTGATTTTGAAGAACCTTATTCAGTGACTAGGCATCATCATCGATTATCATTATCATGATTATTATTTGAATCTAAGAGCTACCTTCTTGTCTAAATGAGGACGAATATGCCATTACTGCTCTTACACAAGGCTTGATAGATTCGTTCCAGTTGGAGGTCATTTACTTTGGCTCAAAAGGAGAGGAAAAACGCAACAACCACCAAATTGAAGAAGGATCAAAGGAAGAAACATAGACAAAGTACTCATTAACGAGAGTATGGTGGTCCAGAAAAGGATTCCAAAGAATTAATTATAATAAGCACAGCCTGATGCACAACTCATCTCTAACAAACAGAAACCTATAGGAAGAACAAGCGCGAGTTGTCATCGTCAACATCACCAACTAAATAACCACCTTAGTTATTATGTAATAGAAGCCTTGATTTTTCCCACAATTCTTTTTATTCTCCACATTTATTTATTAAAAAAAAAAAAAACAAGAAAAGGCATGCGAAAGGCCTATAGCCATGCTGGATTCTTCAAGGAGGTAACAACAGCCTTCACTTGCAAGTAATTGCTAAGACTGTAAATACCCTTTTCTCTTCCATTTCCGCTCATCTTGTATCCACCAAAAGGAATAGCAGCATCAAAGACATCAAAGCAGTTTATCCAGACAGACCCAACTCGCAACGCCCGCATCAGGGTGTTGGCAGTGTCTATGCTCTGGGTAAAGACCCCAGCAGCCAATCCATACCGACTGGCATTTGACCTTCGAATAACCTCATCAAGGTCCCTACAATGTGGCAATTGTATTACTATCTACAACAGAGAAATCCATTGATCAAGAGAAACCATTGAGAAGTTTTAGCACTCACTTGAATTTCAAAATGGACTGCACAGGACCAAATATCTCTTCTCTTGCTATCGGCATGTCATCCTATCATAAATTGTATAGTCTTAGTTAACTTCGATGAATATTTTAAATTTACAGGTAAATGGTTCCTCTAAATGAATACCTGAACATTGGAGAAAACAGTGGGCTGAATATAGTAGCCCTGGGAGCCGAATCTCTCACCACCAGTTTCCAGGGTTGCTCCACTTTCAACACCAGATCTTATGTAGCCCAGGATCTTCTGAAATTGTTCTGTATCAATCTGATTGAGGGGACCCCTATCAGTGCCTCAAATAACAAAAATAAAAGCTAACTATCTGTAATTTTTTTAGACTACATTCCAGAATTTTTTCATTTTCATAACTTATTCCAAAATTTTCTCCAGAAGATTTGCTTTAATTAATTTGTGTATCGGATTGAAAATTGCAACACTGTCAGCAGTTATGCACATACAGGGTGCAGGAGTAACTGGTGCTAGGCAAGGCTACTTAAAACAACTTTCAATAGTCAAATTGTAAGATCAGATATTGAATTGAACATTAATGTACCCAAAAAAAAAAAAAGAGCCACAGATTTACCTGAGGTCCTTGTTCAATTCCAGCCTTGAATGGATCACCAACAGCACGCTTCATTGCACGTGACTTGGCTTTCTCCAGAAATTCATCATACACACGCTCATGTACATAAGTACGAGAGCCAGCACAGCAGCATTGTCCCTGCAGATTGAATGAAATTAGGGTCAATAAAGAAAATAATAATATCAAAACCAGCCCAGGTCTTAGAAATACATTATTTGTGGAAATACCTGATTAAAGAATAATGCAAAGTGTGCCAGCTCAACTGCCTTGTCTACATCGGCATCTTCACATACAATAAAAGGAGATTTCCCTCCAAGCTCCAAAGTTACTGGCTTAAGATTGCTTTTTGCTGCCAATTCAAGTACAATCTTCCCAGTACCAGTTGAGCCAGTGAAAGCGAGCTGCCAGAGATGACCAACAATAGTTACATTGACAATACAAATGATTCTCAGCAGATAAGTATGTTGATGTAATCAACTCGCCAATACTAAGGATAAGCTGATATATAGATGTATAGCATGATTCCTATTAATCAGCAAAATTATGGTATACAGATCCACTCAGTTATATAGAGTCACTCGTTAATACAAATGGTTATTAAGAATCAGAAAAGTTATGCCAGAGCTAGTCACATTATTAGGAAATGCTAGTGTCAAATGTCGTGCTAGTACATAATTTAAGGTTTTAAGATACCTTATCTACGTCCATATGTCTGGCAAGAGCTGCCCCAGCAGTTGGACCAAAGCCAGAAACGATGTTTAGAACACCCGGAGGAAGTCCAGCCTGTCACAAAAGATTGCTTATCAGTATAAAAATAATAAGACCATACACTTATATATGTCATTTTGCATCTTATCTGAATAGATGTTCGAGCATTAGTTTGGCAAGTTGAGTATGAATATTATGCATTCAAAAGAAAGATTAAAATAGATGCGTGTAACGCAGTGGACCACCTATTGGAATACCCTGAAATATCAGTTTCAGTTCTTCATAGAAGAAGAATAAAATCTACAAAAACACTTATACCACTCCAGCTATAGCTTTTCTAGTCAACTGAAATGTTTTAATGTGCACTTACATGCGTATCTTGTATGCATATATGTAAAACTACATAATTTAGATATCAGAAGAGTTAAGTGCACAGGAAAATATCTTATCTGCAGCAGAATTCAAAAAATAAAAGAAACATGAAATCAAAGCAAATTTCAGACAAAACACTATTTACCTCATGAAGTAGCTTTGCAGCATAGAGGGCTGACAGGGGAGTCTGCTCTGCCGTCTTAAGAACAACAGTGTTGCCACATGCTAATGCAGGCCCAATCTTCCAAGCTAACATGAGAAGAGGAAAGTTCCATGGGATGATCTGACCTGCAACACCAATTGGTTCATGCAGAGTCTGCACGTGGTACAGTCCATCAGCAGGAACGGTGAGACCATGAATCTTATCTGCCCAACCTGAGGAATTTTGAAGGAGAAAAAGATCTTAAGCTTGTTCCACAAAGAAACAGAGAACTCTCAAGCAACTTAAAAATTACGATACAGGAAAAAAGTTCAATCCTTTTCAGTATACCCACCAGCATAGTACCGCATTAAACGTATGAACATCGGTACTTCAATTTTAGCAGCCTGCTCAAATGGCTTCCCATTATCCCAAGTCTCAATAGCTGCTATTTCATCGTTATGCTTCTCAAGTAAATCAGCAAAGCGCAAAAGTATTTTTGATCTTTGCTGAGAGACAAAGGAAAATTAAATAAGATTTCAAACCACATAAATTTTTTAGATTTCAAATAGTACAATACAAGTAAAGTTACAAACTAAAATGAGGAATAGTTACATAAGCAGTCATCCTTGGCCATGGTCCTTCATCAAATGCCTTGCGAGCAGCATCAACTGCTCGGTCTACATCTTCGGTATCACCTTCAGCAACGTGGGCAATGACCTCCCCAGTTCTGGGGTCTAAAGTTGTAAAAGTTTTGCCTAGAAAAGAGAAAGACTCGGCCTTAAGCTTTTCTCAGCAAATGCTTAGGTGAAAAAACACAAAACAATCTGTGCAAGAACGTTATTGCCCCAAACCAAAGATGAATATTATATATATGTATATATACATATATAAGTTCACCTGAGGCAGCATCAACAAATTGTCCATTAATTAAAAGCTGAGTATGCTCTACTTTGACTGGTGGAGTAATTGGTTTTTCAATAGCAGCAGCTGTGCTATAACTAAATGCTCCTCTGCCCAGCCTAGAATTCTTCCCTGAACAAAACAAAATCAACCACTAAATGCATATAGTATATATATACAAAAGCAAGCATTTATAGCTGTGGACAGAACGAACAGTCTCATAAACATTTCATAAGCATTTATGTGTCTGTGATGGCAATGAATAACACTTCGAGAACAAATCATTTTAGCCCAATTTCATGCCCTTAGTCACAGACAACCTTAAAGGGAACAGAACTTAAATAAAACAATAAAAAAGTCTATCTGATCATCATGATCGGTTCCCTTATAACTCATTTTATGCATGAACACGTGCAAGTTTTGATTTTTAATCACCATATTGCAATCACCATAAACGTTGGATAAAAAAAAGTTCTGATTTTTTTTTCTTATTATGATTATTATTTTCAATCATTTCTCAACCCAAAATCACATATTACAATCACCATAAAAGTGGGATAACAAAAAAATTCCCTTTTTAATCTACCCTTTTCGTAATTACTTTCCCAGTAACCAAATAGATAAATAAGATGAGAAGCATCCCATCTGATCCACAAAATTGCAAATTAATAGCAATCGGAATGATAATAATAAACAGTCAGTGAATTACTACCTCTACAAAACAGAGTAGCAGATGAAGGAGAAAGAGATGAGAATGAGCGTAAAAGCAAAAGTGGGATCCTCCTGGCAGCCATCAGAACTCTCTCTCTCTCTCTTCCCTCTGTGTGTGCGCAATTTGTATGTAGCAACTATCAACTCCCTTTGTAATATATAATATATTATGTAACCGCAGCTGATCTTTTTTCTTCTCCAATTGTCTTGCAGTGTGCTGTGACTGCAGTCTTTTGTAGTTTTTTTCTTTCTATTTTTTTTCGTTCTTATCTAATAATAATCATCCATTCAATAACTCAACGTATCGAAATTGTATATGTATCATTACATGTCAACTTATCCAATCCAAATCAATTCTTGAATATTCTTTTTTAAGGAAAATAAAAAAATATTTATGATTTATTGCTTGAATGTGAGTGAGGCATGAGCAACCAAAAATAGCGTGAATTTGGAAGTGTCGAAAAGAAAAGGGAGGAAAGGGAAAAGTCTACTAAAATATTATATCATTCATAGATGTGGTCATGTGGGTGGCTAGTACATTTACTTTTTCTGGTTGCCGTCAAATTCATTCATATTTGTTAGCCCGTTCCATCTATTTTGGGCCATTTGATGTAGACCCTCCACTAGTTTGAGAAACTAACAATGACGCCCTATAACATTGACGGTGCTTCCCAAAAACCAATCAAATAAGGGCAAAATTGCAAGTTCAAATTTATTTTATTTGTACTTTGTACATTCTTCTTCTTTGTTTTATATTCTCTCTATAAATATCACAATCGGGTATTGCTTTGTGGTGGGTTTTAGTTGTATTACAGTTGTCAATTTGTGTAATTGATTTCTGGAATTGAAGAAGTTAAATCGATTTTGATTTTTTTTGTTTTTTTTTGTTTTCTTTTTCGAATATTGGTTTAGGTTTTACAGCGGGAGGTCATGAAAAGAGGTTGTTATTAGTTTTCCAAACTAATGGAGTTGACTGACTATCTCCAAACCTAAGGGGTCTACATTATGAGTTCCCCACATTTGTTGCTTTGAGTACAGACTCATGAATGGAACACATGGAAGGCTGCACTTTATTCAGCATTATTGGGCTATGACTATTAAGCTTATGATTTTGCGTGTGCATCTACTCATCCATAACTGACGACCAGTCTCCTCCATTTCATTTTCATTGTATTTCGTAATCGTGGCTTGGCTTGGCTTGGCTTGGCTTGTTTTCCTAGGAAATACCAATTTAGACCTCCCCCGAAACTCTCCATTTTTTTTTCTAATATTCCTAATTCAATAAACATATTTATATTCAATATGAAAAGGGTTATTTGCATCCAAAATATTTATTTTTATACTAAATACATTATATTAATTAATAATTAGATTTTGGTAATATTACATTTCTTTTATCTCATCTTCATAATTTCAAAACTAATCATAACATAAATTTAATAGATTAATCCTTAACTAGGAAATACTATTAAAAACTTAAAAATAATAATCATTTCTTATAATAGAGTTTGTGTCTATTATATTTTTAATTAAAATAATGATAATCTACTTAATTTGGTTAATGATGGGTATGAAAGTAAATTTTTCTGAGTACAAATAATCTCACACATTCAATATTCATAACAAGAACACTTGTAGAAATATCAGAACAAGATCAAAACGTAACCAAAAGGGTACCTCTAGATAACAGAGTAGCAGATGAAGCAGGTCTAGATGTGAAGGAGCGAGGAAGAGCGGGAGTACTTGTCAATGAGCGTGAAAGCAGAAATGAGAAACTCCTAGCTGCCATGACTCAACTCTCTCTTTCTCTATGTAATGATTCAAAGTTGAAGTGGGTATATGAAAATGACTATATAACTGTGGAGATAGACACTCCGGCATCACATTTTGATGGGATATGTCGCAAGAATCATGGGCAACAATTATATATAAAAAATATAGTGTTAAGAGTATTTTTTAAAGAAACAAGAAGAGCTCGAGAATCTGTCCAGATAGAGTGCACTTGAAAGGATCATGCTTAAATATTTGAACAACCTCTTACTCGGGCATGTTGGAGTTGAGCTGTTAAATACAATATATGCAAGAATCATGACCCCCCAAACACTTTATATTAATATAATCACGATTCGGCTGCAAAAAGAAGATGGAACTGTTAGGGGAGACATGAGTATGCTGATTTCGAACTTCAATCATGTAATATTAAATAGTATCTTATATCCAAGGCCCATCTGCAGATTTCAAAGTGGATTGTTAAAATCTTTTTCAATTGATACCATCTGTTATGAAATAATTTTCCTCTTCGTACTTCGGAGATCGAGCTTTCTTCACAAAGTGAAAAAGGGTAGAAAACAAATCAGAGCTACAACCAATTATTAATGTGAAAAAAATCCAGATACAGCTAGCTAAAATAAAACCCTCCTATAATCACGAGTTGGGCATAAAAAGAATGTAAGTTGTACTATAAATCACGTGATCTCCAAAAATTAGGTGAACCGTCTGGACAATTCAGGCTGGCTAATGGAATAATCTAACTCCAAAGAAATCGCAAGCATACAGACAACAGTACCTTCATATGTCTCAAATATATACTTCTGACGAAATAAAACTGCGATTGTACTACCAAAGAAATATTTCGGGGTATTGAAGCATCATCAACAAATTATGAAAAGCTACCAGAGACAACGGTACAAAAGCTTAGTCCTCTCATCACAGCCTGCTCTCTCATGGTCTTTTAATATGTACATGGCTTGAGCAGACTCACATCATTCAGTTTGCTTAAAGTTTCAAACAGATAACTCGGTGAGCAATAGAAGCATGATAATTTTAGGTCCTCTTGATCTTTGAAAATGTCCCCGTCTCCGAGAAGTAAGTACTTTGAGTTCCACTCCCAAGCTGGTGTGCGTGAGCCTGAGGATTTGTTAGCTCAATGCCCTGGAGTGAAAATGGCAATTGTTATCATTAACGTAAAACATACCCAAAGAAAAAATGCATGAAACTTAATCATGATTGTAAATCACAAAAAGAAGAAAATTAATATCGAATTAGAAGCCCAATAATTCAAGAAATATTAATCCATAATTATCAAGCTTTTTAAATGAAATTTAAAACAATCTAGACCGGATGCCAATTTCTGCTTAACCTTAGGCTGTAATATTGGTTTTTCTAGAGAAAACCAATGGAAAACTTCGAAAACTAAATAACATAATAATCTAAGTTCTAATTATCTTCTCATTAGACAACATAAACATTAGAAAGTACAAATGTCATTTATTTATGTTCTATGGTCCCATGTTAAACATTAGAACTATAAATTGGGCCACCTTACTACAGATCTCTTCATCTTTAAAAGGATTTGACCACAAATTTTATTCTCAGCACCTTGAAGTTGCTAAAGAACAGAACATTAGCATTAATAATTCATATTTAAAATAGATATGTACCTGCACAGGCGTAAATGCTAGACTTGATGTCAGTCCAGAAGTAGCACCACTGCTACCATAATTCTTTTCCTTGAACCTGAAGAAAATATTGCATGAGATAAAAAATCACAGCTACTGACAAATCACTATAACTGAAACATAAACAAGAATATTGATAATCAAACACTAACTGCATAAAGAAATAAGCAAATAAGTTCCACACTTCCAGATTGCAGTTAGAAAAAGAATGATAACTAAATAATAATTTAAAAAAAAAAAAAAAAAGACCTACTTCTTAGCAACTTTTGCAGCAAGTTTACTCTGACCAACTGATACACGGAGTTTACCATTCCCAGCCTGTCCCAGCATTCCATAACCCTCCCCCAGTCCATCACCTGTTGTCAAAAATCATATAAATAGTAAGAAAGTACCAGAGAAATTAGACCCAATTCAATCAAGGAATCATAATAATAATATATGTCAAAAAACAAAAGTGCCCCTCAGATAGTTATAAAATATGGCAAGAAAGATCTTTAAAATACTTCAGAATCTTAATAAGCTACAGAGAGTAAAATTTACCTAAGGAACTCTCTTCAGGCACACCAAATAGCATCCTGTTAGCCAGCTTCCTCATATCTGTTATTGCATATCTGTAAAAAAAAAATTTATATATATGTAAAACATTATCAAACAACATAAGAAATTCCTAAACGAGAATAAAACATCTTAGCATAAATAATAGAAAAACTGCACGACCTTTCCTTCATCTTCCTCAACCGACGACCACCTCTCTTTTTTTTAGGCTCAGAATCAGGAACTGGAAGTGGCCTAGGTTGCTTTGCAGGAGGAGGCTCCTGCCATTTTTCAATTTTCTTGCGGATCTCTTCTCTGAATGCTCTTCCTGCGCTTCCTGAAGGATCTCCTCTGGTAGAATCAACACGTGCTGCAAGGGTTGACTTTGCAGCCAAGAGTCGGCAGGCACGCATCCTCAAAGAAGGGGGGGTACTTTGAAATATCTCTGTCTGCTCAAGATAACCAACACGATATTGTGATGTTGCAGTAGAAAAGCCTGCAAGATTCTTTTTCTTTGCACCAAGAAGCTGAACATTACAAGCAGGCATCTTAGCTAAGGCTGAGAGGCCACCAGCTGTTCCCATAAGTTTGGCTGCAACAGCACTCCCAACAATTGCAGATAGATTTGGCGCAATATATCCCATTCTGCTTTCTACAAAATCAAGCACCTTCTTTTTTGCTGAATCAAGAGTAAGAGCTCGATCACAAGCATCAATTGTCTTTTGAAGAACTTCTTCTGGAAGTGGCTTGCCACTTGTAGTTGTTGCTGTAACTGAAATCACCATAATAATAGCTGAAGGTAAGAGCCCCTCCAGATCAACAAGGGTTAAATCCATCTCATTGCCAATCCTTTTCACAACACGGGCATAATCAATTGGGTGATGCACAAGTAGTTCCAGCTCCGGAAATTTCAATCGGTACTTGTCACGAATGAAATTGTGGATAATAACAATTTCATTCTCAATATCGACTGATAATGCATTACAATCCACAATCAGCTGGTATTCAGGATCATCTTCCAATACTATTCCATGATCTGATTGATCAGAACCCTTCTCAAGGGCATCTTCAACTTTCTGCCACTCAGAGACAATACACCCATTATACAAATGTCAACATGCACATTCTAGTAACTAGAAATTAGAAATTAAAATAGTAAATTAGAAATTTAAGACCCACAGTCATGCATGTATATCTATTATAAAACTTAAAACAAGGAATGAACAAGGAAGATATCATGTTGTATCCTAAATGTCAGGAAAATTCAAACAAACGTGTTATGCATGCAACGTTAAGAAAACTTAGAGAATCTTTGTGTACACATTTAAAAAAATAAAATAAAAATGGAGAAGAAGAAGATCAGCAAGAACAGACAAGCAATGAAGCATGAGATAGCGTAAATCAAAGCACATATGAGATTCAAACTAACCTGCATTATATCAGTATATCTTTGAGTTTTCTGCAATTTCGAAACATTGTCCAGGTCATCATAATTAAGTGCTTCTATGTCAGCCATGTCACCATCAACGTCCTCTTCCATATTTGTAACATCAACCTCATCTTCCTCCTGCCAGATATGAACATAAACATTGCGTCAAGGATGGAAGCGAGAATGAAAATACAGATGGGAAAAGAGTTAGAAGGAGAAGCAATTATATGGCATTTTTTTAATTGATGAAACTTAAAGTATTCAGTATAACTACACCACTTGAAAAAGAAAACAAAGCGTTACAATTTTTTTTTTTAACAAAAAAACACGAGAGAAGCAATTAAAGTAACTCACAACAATATCAGCTTCATTGTCAGATAACTCATCCAGGTCAGCGAGGAAAGAATCAGCAAGAGTTGCCTGCAATACCCCAAGAAGATACAGTGAGTATGCAACTATCAAAAATCTTTCTCCACATAATTCTCACTCAGCAACAAAAATGTATACCATTCCTAACAATGTGGACTCTAAATTTCAATTTCAACGAGCCCACTTGGAAAATCTATATTTCAATTCATATTAAAGACAGAGTAAGCTCTGCGATAAGAATGGTTAATCAGAGCTCTAATTACTAAGCTTTCCACACACAAAACAGATATTACCAAATGTGGGTAAAAAAAAAAATTGCATGCGGCAATCGTTTCGAAGCAGAAATCAATATATGATGATATCAAGGCAGAAATAATAGTAAAAACTTAAAATTTAAAAAGAATACCATCGTTTCAAATCCAAGGGGCGAAACTCCGCGGAGTCCTCTTCTAGGGTTTGTTCCTGGCCACAGAAAGTAAGCAAGCAAACAAGGGCAAGACAGCAATTCAGATGCTAAATTCTCAATTTCAAAAGTGGAAAACACATAAAAAGAAATTAATGAACTTTTATCAATACCTCAAAAGACTAATCCCTGACTGAAGAGCGAACTGCAAACCGACTCTTCTTGTCAGATCGACCTTGGGGATAGGGTTTCTTTTAGTTCGGGCCTGGATTTGGGCTTAGTGTTTTAGGTCGAACCAGTGTAGCCCTCACAGATAAAAAACAATTAAGCACGCATTAAACCTCTTCTAAGTACACTTTGTTTAAAAAGTCAGCCCAAGACATCTACCTTATTGTGGGTGTGTTATATTGACGAATGTGTCATAGCTAAAAACCCAGTCCAGTGTAGCCCATGAAGAGAGAAACTTTTCCTGATCACACCTGAAGTTTTTTTTTTTTTTTTTTTTTTAAAGTCAACCAAGCTCCGTCTAATTCCCATTTCATTTTATATAATACTCTTCTTATAAATTCTTTTATACAAACTCATCACACCAACTAATGTGATAACATGATTGGAGGAATAAATTTAAAATTAATTACATTAATTAAAGTTAATAATATGATAATTTTTCAATGAAGTAATATGGTTTTATATGGATAAGTTTATAAGTATAATTTTGCTTGCTTTCATTATTTGTTGGTGCATTTATAAAACTATTCATCTATAAAAAAAAAACTTTTTAAGAAATATGAATTATATGTAAGAAATATTGTAAAGACAAATCAATGATTTGGTAGCTTAATTCTTTAAAAAATAATAATGATGATGATGATTGCCTCTTATTTAACAACCACAAAAGAATTTTCCACTGTTAATTGGCACCAAGTGGTCGTTGGCATAACTACTCAAATGCTTGAGTTAATGAATATGGAATGTGAAATGAGCTTAAAGAAATATGTAGAAAGTCTTAATGAAAGCTTCCCCCAAGTGGTGCATTAGTAGTAGACATGTTGGCTTGCACCCCTATTCATGAGTACATGACCAACTAATTAGATGGTGATTCTCTTTTAATTGAAATTTAATTACTTGGAAGTTGATGGAACCAATTTAACATTCATGGAAATGAGGAATCTTATGATTGTGTCATGTGTCGAGACATTTATCATATTGCCTATGTAATATGGAGGGTCTTGTTGATTAAGTCATGAAGTTCAATAGATAAGGTCATAGATTTAGGTTAAGCTCATGAGCTTAGATGATGAATCTAATAATATCGGTATGTATTTCTCGGAAAGAACTTTGATCATAGGTTAGATGTGCTTTTGTGAAATTAATAATTTAATTCATACATATTAAACTAATTATCTCGTGTAACATAATTTGATAAGCATTCTTCGATTGAGTTTTCCAAATAGTTATAAGCAGTGACGGAGCTTCGTTATAGTCAAGGGGGGCCATGGAAAAAAAATCAATGTTTTTATGAATAAAAAATTAAAAAAAAAAATTTTACCTGTTGGGCCCCTTAAAAAATTTGAGCTTTTTTTTTTTGCCCCTCCAAAAATTTCTTCCAAGCTCCGTCACTGGTTATAAGATGCATTGAGGATTATTTATGAAGAGAAACAAAAAAGGAATAAAGGCTCTTTATTTTTCCCCTAAATTGAAGCACTTCCAGACAACCTTCTTTAAAAATAATCATTCTCGAACATATTTTCGACCAAACACTCATAACCTTGTTCTAAATTAGTCCAAGAATGAAGCACCACATGTAACATGTTCATCTTCTGAGTTCTAATTAAACCCACGCAATAATTATGTTTAAAATTGATTTGGTTGTTTTTGCCGACCAATTGCCCAAATGAAAATAACAACTGAAAGAGAATGGACTCGAAAGTAGGACAAGTAATACAAGCCAGCATGCTTGGAAGCAGCCCTGCCTATGCCTATCCATTCTTTTCTGACTTTCCACACAACGCCAACATGAGCATGCATGGCATGAGAAGCGCATCTCGAGCTGGCAAAAGCCAATTCCTCCCCCTTGGCAACGACTTGCTTTCAGGTCATCGTTTTCGTCTGGTGTTCCATAATGAAGCTACCACCTAACCCCTCATAAATCAAGTCATAATCGCCAAACAAAAAGTTCGCTTTCTCTTTATTGGACTCTCCTTTATTTTCTCATTCAACGCTTTTTTGGGCCTGGGCCCAAATTATTTTCACACCTCGAGTTCATACGTAGACCTGGAAAAAGCCTTCTACACATCCATCCATTGTATGGAAGATTTCCAGTTTTCTTTATAATTTTGGAGAAAAAATAATTATTTTTATGATGAATAAGAGTGGAAGATGTGAATGAATGTAGCTTTCAGAAAGAAAGACAATGATTCCTCTAAGATGCTTGACCGACTCACGTATTTTTCCAAATTCTCCTCCACTAAGAGAAAGTATTGGGTTGAGTATGACATAAAATGAAAATATTGATTACTTTATTGCAAGCATTCCTAGGATCCCATGCCATGCATTGCATGCTGCCAGGTCTTATACCCCTTCAATTCCGCAAATCTAAGATTTATTCTTTCTTTTGTGCCCCCAATATCGGCCTATGCCCCTTCTTGCATTGCATGGAACACAGATGTTTTTCGAGCTATAATCTAAAGCATGATCTTTTGTTTGCCAGGCTTTAATGTTTGATATTCGAGAATTTTTTTTTTGATGGTTGACTATCCAATTTTAGAGTAAAGAGATTACAGTGTTTGACAATAAAAATAACTATGTATTGAGTATCAAATGTTTGTTGTCGAGTAGAATTATAATGTTTAAATTTTCAAATGTATGGATTATTTTCCTAGCCACCTTCTATTTGGGTAATTTTCTTATTTTTCGAAAAAAAAATCCATTTTACTTTCTTCGACAACAAGATCAATACTTCAATCTCAATCAAATATAAATTAGGATTTCTTATTTGATAAAAAAATGAGTTATTAATGTAAACTACAATGAAATAAGTGTGTGGAGCATGGGGCAGTGAGCCAAGCAAATTGGCAAAAGTGTAAACAACAAAATAAAAGTAAGTCAAGGGCTAGAGTCCACCAGCTCCACCAAACCAAGCAGCATAGCCATAGATATTCTGAAACTTTTTATTTTTTATGGAATTTTAATTAAAAAATATTCGTAAATAAAGTTTTTTTGTTTTCTGAAACTTTGTCAGAGATGTTATTTATATATACTTACACAAATCTCTCTTATCTCAACACATCCCAAGTTCCCAACCCTAATTGAGAACCCTATCATTTTGTAGCGTACTTTGAGGGAATATCTCTTTTTTTATGAACCAAATCATAATCAAAATCTAACTTGAGCTTTGTCTTTCCATATAGTTTCCGCTCACGCTCGCACCCACCAAGCCAAAACAAAGGACAAGCCCGCGTCTTTACTAAGCGAGATCTATCTCTTTCTCTACTATTATATATTCTCCACTTGTTCTTTGTGTGTATATATATACACACAAGGCAGAAGGGACCAAGATTGAGTACCGGCTCTTGGGTGCCTTATTTGGTTATTTTTATTATTCTTTTTAGGTTTTTTTTTTTTTTTAGAGAGTTTTTAAGGGTTTTCGTGGTATGGCGGAAACTGGGTCTGGGTGTATTACGGCTTCCGATTTGCATGTGAAGAGGCCGAGAGATGATGAGGAAGGCAACAATGGGGTGTCTGCTGATGCCTCTGCTTCCATGGATACAGAGTCTAGCAAACAAATTGACTCTATATCCTCTGTTATTCCTGGCTGGTTCTCTGAAATCAGCCCAATGTGGCCTGGTCAGTTTTTTTAATCTTCAGCAATAGTTTTGTTTGTGTTTATATTGTTTTTTATCTCACCCATATCATGGGTTTGGCTTATAAGATTGTGTTGTGTATGTTCTGCTTTCAGATGTTCTGTTTTCGTCTATTGGCTTCAGGATATAATTTAATGTTTATTTTTGGTGTTTCTTGGTTGGAATAATCAATGCAGTCTGTTTCCGTGGCGCTATGGAAAGTTATCATGACTTGTTTTTCTGTTTTTTTGTTTGATTCTTTTAGTTTCAGGAAAAAAAAAAGGTTTGGGAATATTTTTTGTTAATTAATACGAGAAGAGAATGGTGTGTGTTGTTTAATTTTCAATGTAGCCTACTTACTAGGAGCGCTAGTTGTTGGGTTTGAGCATCAATTTATGTTACTTAATGTGGCAGAGTGTTATGGACTATCAAGCGCATCTGCCCTCCGATGGACCTGATATTATTCTATTTTGATTTTACATGGGGCTGCAAGTTAGTTAGATATTGTCATCTTGTCATATTAAATGTTTCTGAGCAGGTATAGCGTATGAAGTGTTTTTTATTTGGTTAGGGAAACATGAAGATCTGGTTGTTGGCCTGCCTGATGGTTAACTCACTTTCTTCCTCTGACCAAATATTTACATTACTTTATTGACTAATATAGGAGTCAACGTATACTTGCTAAATAATTTAGACGCAATAAGTTGTCATTATGTTAATGTGTTTAACCTTCATTTGATTTTATGTTATCTTAGTTTGAGTGGCCCATGTACTTGTATAGTTTTGTGGTTAGTCCAATCTGCCGCATATCTCATGAACCATGTTTAGTTGTTTTCTGCTTTTGCTATATTGGAGCCTTCTTTATATCCTTTTTGTGTTACGATGTTAGTCCCTAAAAATCTTATGTTGTGTACGGTATGAATTTTGTATCTGAAATTACGCAGGTGAGGCACATTCATTAAAGGTTGAGAAGGTCTTATTTCAGGGGAAGTCTGATTACCAGAATGTTATGGTCTTTCAGGTATTGATCGATGTTTTCTTTTTCTTTTGGACGTGTCTTGTTCATCCCGTGATAATATGTTTAAACATAAGTTACTCTCTATGCTGTATTTTGCAGTCATCAACATATGGAAAGGTTCTTGTTTTGGATGGAGTGATTCAGCTCACTGAGAGGGATGAATGTGCATATCAGGAAATGATCACCCATCTTCCGCTTTGCTCAATTCCAAACCCTAAAAAGGTCTTTCTGTTGTTTTAATTCTCATGAGTTATGAATTATTTAAAATTCATACTTAATTGTGTAATGTTAATATTTTTTTTTCTCAGTAGAATATCATGAACCTAGGATATAGTCATTTGCTTCAATTATAGTTCGCTTGGCTATGTTGATTTTGGAGGAATTTAGACATTTTATGCCTATTGAAATTATTCATCCTCATTCGTGCTGTGGTTGTGGTCAAGATTTCAACTTCTTTTATTTTGAGTCTCCTTTGGTAGAATTGACAAGATAAGCGATGTGTTTTTTCACCCTTCTGTTTTCAGTTTCTCACCACACTGTTCTTCCTGCAGGTTCTGGTTATTGGTGGAGGAGATGGTGGAGTCTTGCGGGAAGTGGCTCGCCATCCTTCTGTAGTGCAGATTGACATATGTGAAATTGATAAACTGGTAGTTGATGTAAGTAGTAATAAATTAATATATAATTTTCTTTTTCACTATGAGCATATGCCAGATTCCATTTTCGTTATGCTTGATGCTTATATCTATCTAGATCTGCCTATGTTCTAAACACGTGAGAAAACCTGGTTGGATTGTCCTTTTATTCTCATGGAAATGAATTAGGCTCATTAAGGGTCATGTAAGTATCGTGCTCTGCTATGTGACACAGCTTCAATCTGTAATAATGTGCTCTCTGTTTGCTTTCAGGTCTCTAAACAATTTTTCCCTGATGTAGCTGTTGGGTTTGAGGATCCTCGTGTGACACTTCATATTGGCGATGGTATAATCTGCTTCTTTTGATGTTTTCATTCTTTTATCTCTTCCAAGAATCCATTAATTGGTGGTCTTTTAATTTTTACAGGAGTTGCCTTCTTGAAGGCTGTTCCTGAAGGAACTTATGATGCAGTTATTGTGGACTCTTCTGATCCGATAGGTAATGATAGATCTCTAATCTGATAGCTCCTTCTGGTTCTTAGTGGAAATCTTAGAAGAGTCTTTCAAACTATCCAGTATATCGATATTCAAAGAAAGGATAATGATCTTTGAACTTAAAAAATATTGTGTTTGTTCACTCAGGTCCTGCAAAAGAGCTTTTTGAGAAACCTTTTTTTCAGTCAATAGCAAAGGCTCTTCGCCCAGGAGGAGTTGTGAGTACTCAGGCAGAAAGCATCTGGCTCCACATGCACATTATTGAGGACATTGTTGCAAATTGCCGCGAAATCTTTAGAGGCTCTGTCAACTATGCATGGACTACAGTCCCTACATATCCAAGGCATGTGTTTCTTAACCTTTTAAGATCCGTAGTCCAACTTTTCCTCTGTTCTTCCCCTGCATGTATGTGGACAAAAAAGGGTTCTTAAGCGGCAGTTTTTCCTCTTTGAAGGAAACATTGCCATATTTTCATAAATTGTGTTCCACTGAAACTGAAACACCCCTTGTCAAGAATAAACAAATAAACAAATCAGCATTTTTAGAAATCAGTCCTCTTCTTGACTTAGCTTAAAAGGAGTCTTTTACCTTATAAGAATTAGGGTTTGTAAACACCAATGCTGCTCTGCTGCGTAGTTTATTTTGTAGATCCCTTGGATTTGAGAAATTTGTCTTTTCTTCAGCTTATTCCTTTCTTTGAGAAATATGCCTGAATTCAGGACTCTTTTCTTATGAGAATTACGGCTTGTGTTGCGTAAGTATGTTGTATTTTGTTGGTTCGTTGTTGATGATGGTTATTTCGTTTGATTTTTTCTGCCTTGCAGTGGGGTGATTGGTTTCATGCTTTGCTCCACTGAGGGACCTCCTGTTGATTTCAAGCATCCAGTGAATCCGATAGATGCTACTGCTAATTCCAGACCCTTGAAATTTTACAACTCAGAGGTTTGATCCCTCTACAATTTTTTTTTCTTAGACCTATGCATCAGATTTTTTCAATTATCTGAAATGCATTATTTTTTCTGTTTTAATACGTATTCCAGATTCACACAGCGGCATTCTGTTTGCCTACTTTTGCGAAGAAAGTGATTGATTCAAAATGATGAAGGAAATGTGGAGATCATTGAAGCTGGAGAAAAGCTGTTAAGGGCTCTACAGCTTCTGTCCTCGTAGAAACAAGTCCCCATTTAGCCATGAAAAAATAAGCTTCCGGTTTAAATTTCTATCCCGAGTATCTCTTGATTGGTAAGAGAGTTAGTGGTATTATTATTGTTCAAGGACTATGATTAGTGTTAGTGACCTTTTAATTGATAGAAAATTGCTGTCTTTTTGCTATGTCCCATCTATGTGTTCCGGACTCTTTTTTTGGGGTACTTTTTGGATACTGTGATGCGTAGTACTAGTGGCAGTAGTCAGTTTTTTGACAAGGTAGCACCAGCACAACAGTTCCCCTTTCTATTTCGCCTTCCACTTTCCAGATAATTATCTTTGTTTTTCCACTTATGAAAATAGCTAATGATTTTAGAATTTAACAACCGATTGATTGACAACATGAAAGTATATTATTATTTGTAATTCCATTAATAATGCATAGAAAATTAAGTATACATAACACTTCGAAACTCGATTCAAGCCTATTACAATCGAATGCAGAGTCTAACAAATATACAAAGATGAAGACTCATGATACCATTAAAGTGTAGAAGCTGAGATATTTGTTGAAGTTTCCATTGCTTAGAGCTCCTGTACGTAGTATCTATTCATCAACTGCTGTAATCACAACCCCAACTTCCTCATCAAGCTTTTTCTCCAAAATCTTCTGCTTGCAATCGTAGAAATACACCACGCAGGCCACCCATTTTATCACATTCCCAAAGCAAGTGAAAAGAATTCCCAAAATCGTACCAATCCCACTCTCATAGCACCCAAGAATGAGGCATAGAAGCCTTAAATTGAGTCCCGAGACAAAGAAAGCGAAGAAAACAAACATCAAAGCTCCTCCACGTTTCTCACTACCTCTGTTAAAATAACCAGAGAGTAAGAGTGCATCAATCCCATATATCTCCTCCAGGATTGAAATCACAATACTCATATTCCATTGAGCACTCCACTCAAAGTATTTTGTTAGAAGTGCTACAAAAGCTCCCCCATAAAAGACTGCAAAGAAGTAGAAGCCTTTATAACCGAAGTCTATGGACATGGTGCAGTAGTTTATTACCAACCATATCAATCCGAGTAGAGTACAAGTTGACAAGAAAAGAACATAGATGGATGTGATGAAAGTGCCTCTCAGCTTTTTCATGCCTATTGGTGTATCTAACATCTCCTTGAGGGTCATCGCGCGCTCTTTGTAAATCTTTGATGCTAAATCAATGGTAAGAAGCACGTTGAAGAGCTCTAGAAGATGAAGGGGTACCAGATAAAGGAAACAAAGTTGAATCAATTTATAAGCAAAATCCTCGTTCAAGATGGTGGTTCTAAGATAATCTGGGAATAGCCGATCATAGTTGAAGTAAGTAAAACGAGGCACTAGTATATATGCGGTTTCAGATATAGTTGCTAGTAGAAAACTTTCAAAGTAGATCAAGAAGCACAACAGAGGGAGTGAGGTGATAACGGTGAAAATGATGAAATTGATGTTCTTGTAAGGAATAGTTAGAGCTTCTTTAAGAATACCACGGACCTCCAGCTTCTGCTTCTGCTTCTGCTTCTTCATAATACCCTTGCTTTCTGTCTCCTTCTCCATGCCTCAAATCTTGCTATGTTCTGTTTTGAGGTTTGCTATCTATTATAGTATATTTATAGCGTAGACTTGACTCCGAAAACGAAAACTATAACCAAAGATGAGAGAGCACGTTTTTGTTGACCTTGACTTCTGCCCGAGACGAACAAAGTCATCCACACTCCCATTGGCCATTGTTCATGTTCATTATGGTAGGGTTGGCTAGAAAGATCTAAGTGGGGAAAATAATTTCATTGACTAGCATTGCATGTAGCCCCGAGACTTTTTGGTTCTCCGTTAGTTGCACATCTGAATCACTACTTAAAAGCTCAATATGTGGTAAAGGGGGGAAAAACATAAGCACCCCGTTGATTTTCTATTAACTTCCAGCCCCACTTTCACAGTCGAATCTATGTCAACATTGTTTGGCGTAATGGTCTTTTGATATGCTTTGATATTTTGCTATTTCTTGGCAGTAGTTGACATGGGATCAGAAAACCAAGAAGTGCAACTGAGCATCCTGCGTAGGTACTAAGTAAGTAATTCATCGAAGAAACGAAAAAGACTGAATTTCTTTTTTCTGATACTCTTTCACTCACCTGCAGAGTCACAGTTGCATACAGCTAGAGTTTAATTTTGTATTATATTTGTATGTAGTGCTCAGATTCAATAACTTGCATGGAAGTTGTCACCTTGTGTACAGAGTTAGCTTGATTTTGAGTTGTTGTTCGTCGGCGGCCGGTTGATGATACACATACATGCAAAAAATGAATTTAAAGTAATAATAATAAAAGTAGTCTTTACACCTTAATAACGTAAAATTTATCAATTATATAGGATTACTATCATATTTATGCTTCCCGGCTACTGCGTGTCCACCATTTCTTGAGCTTTAACATACTTCATTTTCTCCAGTTTAAAGCCACTAATTTCTATCACTAGTACCTCATGACTATAATTAATTACCTGTTAAACTTGTGTGGCTCATATCCATCAACCAAAAACGTAACCGAGTGTTTTTGACTAATCAATGCATACTATATTTTATTCATTTTTGTGCATTCCCCAGAAGTTCTGGAAATTAAAGAAGCAAATTCACTCAGAATACGAATATCACCAACCAATCACCTGAGGGTCATAGCACAAAATATAAGTGGTGGCTTCGAATAGCTCTATATATATTTTTTGTTCTTGTTGGCCAGAATATACTTTTGGGAAGATTGTAATCTGTGAAAGGCAGAAAGAGCAAATGGACGGAAACGCTGATGCAACTTGCAGGCTTCCCAGTTCTTCTTCTCTTCTACTGCATTGAAGCATGGAAAAATCTCACTAGAAACAATCTCTCAGCAGCAGAACCACAATCTTCCTTAATCTTTGCATCTGTTTGTAAATCCCTCGGCCTGCTCGCAGCATTCAACTGCTTTCTGCTTTCAGTGGGGATGCTGTACCTTCCTGTATCTACTGTGACTCTCATTTCCGCATCCCAGTTGGGGTTCAATGCTTTCTTCTTGTTAGTAACGTTTTTAGCCGACTGCTGAAAGACCCAAAATGCAATTTTGAAGTAAATCAAAATTGTAACACCGTTCTCGAAAATATACAAAGAACTCGGGAGGTACAGATCTTCGCCACCGAAGGGTCCCTTCTCTATTTCAGTTCATTTATTGATACCTTCGAATTCTCATTCAACGTAAAAGTGAATTCACAACCTCACTGTATCGCAAATCTCAACCTCGAACTTTCCCATCGGGTGTGCAGTAGGACTGACATCATTAAACTTAAATCAACTATAAAATGAACTTTATAACTTAAATAAGGAAATCAACTATAATATAAACTTTATAACTTAGAATAAGATACGGATACTAAAAAACCACTAAAAAGAGATAACCTGCACCCAAGAGTAACCTATATTCAACCCTTTTTACTATTGGTACATAAAGATAGCCACTACTGCCAACTGGCTATGGTCTTCTTCTCTATAACTTTCTAAAAAACCAAAGAAGGCAAGATAATAATTCTTGAGCATTTGTTAGAAGCCGACAAACATTAACTCTCTTGATTCTTCTGAGAGGAGGCAAGCCATTATTGTAGTTGGAACATTCACTCTCAGAGAAATCATAATTGAACACCAAAATTACAGTAATTATTTGGCCAATCCATCACAACTTAAAAACAACTTTTGTTATTTATCAGGAGAAGATTATAATTTTATCTTGAAATACCACTGTTTTACTAACTTAAGCATTGAAGGGTTAACGCCGGTGAAACACCGTACATTTTTGACCATTTTTACTTATCTTATAGTTATCGAAGGAATACCACCCTCGATGTCTTTGAATTGATTATCAACAAGTAAGGAGCGAAACTGACACAAAAATAAAACAAAGAACAGGATTAACGGGTGGCATATAATTGATAATAAATATTTGTCACCATCTCAACTACCAGGTCAGAGTTTATCAATCCTAAATTGAACCAACAAGTCTACTTTTCCAGACACAAACTACTTTTCTGCAAATTTGAAGAACAACATTGAAACCTGAGACCGTATTTCTAATCATTACTTATTTTTAAGTCAAAACCAAAACTCCTTGTAAACCAAAACCCGAAAAAAGATCTAATCCATCCCTCTTAACTCCTCCTTTTGGTTATTTCACCCGATATAATCTCCATGTCTCCATGTATTAATTGGTGCTAATTTTTGGCATAACACTTCTCATTTTTCCTTAATTCACATAAGTTAACTCCTTTGATAATCAACTCTCTGGTCCTTCTCACCATCTCCTCTACCTTTCTTGTGTTTCAAGATGACTCCAGGAGCCCCAGGGGAGTCTCCAAAGTGAAGTTTGCCATCGGCTTCGCAAGCATTGTTGGTGGATCATTAAGTTTTTTTCGGATTGGAGTTTTCTTTAGCACAGTTATGCTTCCTGAATGCGGTGAAGAGAGGAACTTCTAAGGAGATCATAGATTTTATATTCTATTAGTCAATTGTTGCAACTTTAGCTACCCTGTTGGGGCTACTGGTGAGCAGCGAGTGAAAATGATTGAACAAAGAGATGGAAGCATATGAGCTAAGGAAGGTTTCGAATGTAAAAATACCAAAGCATATCAATAGACCATTATGTCCAAACAATGCTCATGTAGATTTATCTGTTCTCAAATTGAATCATAAAAGTGAGGACTGAATGTTACTCAAAAACTAACTGGGACTTAGGTCATACCATAAAGGTGCAGTTGTAATTTCTTAGGACCGAGTCTCACCTTAAGGTCTTTACCCTTCTTATAACAACATATTTAATTCTGAATGATACAACATAATCCATATATCCTTTTATATAAAAACTAAAAATAAATACATAAGAGATTTATAAAAATATTCGAAATAAATATATAAGAGTTGAAAATATTTATTAAAAAAAAAACGTTTATATAGGTCATATCCAATTTTTATATCTCAATCTCTAATTGGAGATCCACGTTTTTTAATTTTTTTATAATTTTTATACACTCTCGTACCCAATTTTTTAAAATAATATGGTAGCCTAAATATTGATTTTATCAATCTCATTGGCAAAGACAAGAACTGAACAACTTGTTTGTTTACCGATTTCGCCTAGTTTACATTCTAGTTCAGAGCTGCATGGACATCATCAATTTTAATTCCTTTCACTTTCCGTTCCATTTTCCATCAACATTCCGAAATTGATACGTTGGTGCAGACGGCGGCGGTGGTCTTAACCCGGTAGAGAATAATGTTTAATAGAGTCGAATCATGGACATGTACAAAAAGCATCTGTTAATTTTGTAGAGTTGGGTTGCGGCCAATTCACATGGTTAGCTTAGGCAGCTACATCTGAAGTATCTATTAACTTCATCTGTGATCTTCGGAGCTGTCTTAATTAAGCAGAAAAAATTTGGTTAATGGAGTTTTGGTCGTAATTAAAAGTCAGAAAATCTTGCCAGCCGTGCTCTAGCTGGCAACTGAGATGAGTGAGCCCGAGGCAGAGGTACGTAGGAGGTTCATGGCAGCTGTTCCGCGTACCTTACCCTGAAATTCTATATATATGGATTTAATGCTTGCTCTGTTTCCTGCCTTAGTTGTTGATTGGAGTTTCTGCAAATCCTGCTCTTGTTTTTTACTCAAATTAGAGCAGATATTCGAAAAAATAGACTAAATATTACAAAATTTAGATATCGTAACAAAAATAACTGAAATTAATGGAAGTGAATAATTGTGGTGGTCTTCTTTTAATTTTCGCAGGAGTTGCCTTTTTGAAGGCTGTTCCTGAAGGAACTTCAATCTGATCCAATTGTTGTGGACTCCTCTGGATCTGATCCAATAGGTAATGATGGCTCTTCAACTTCAATCAGATGGCTCCTTGTGGATCTCAATGGAGAACCTACTAGAGTCTTTTGAATTGTCCTGTAAATCATCTTTTAACTTGAAAGTATTGTGTTTATTCACTTAGGACCTGCACAATAATGATCATGATCAATAAAAGCATTCTAGTTTATTTTGGAGATCCCTTAGATTTAAGAAATTAGCCTTTTCTCCAGCTCATGCCTTTCTTTGGAAAATGTGCCTGAATTCAGGACTCTTTTCTTATCATAACTAGGGGTTGCATTGTGCATGTATGTTGCAAATTTTTTGGTTTGTTCTGGATTTGATATTTTCTACCTTTTAGTGGGGTGATTGGTTTCCTGCTTTGCTCTACCGGGGGACCTTAGATTTCGAGCATCCAGTGAATCCCATAGATCCTATTGCTAGTTCCAGACCCTTAAATTTTACAACTCAGAGGTGTGATTCTGCTGCAGCAGCATTCTGTTTTGACAACTTTTGCAAAGAAAGTGCTTTTTTTTTTTCCCTTTATGTGTTCTTTTGGATACTGTGATTCGTACTGTCAGTAATCAGTTTTTCGACGAGGTAGCACCAGCAGATCAGTTCCCTTTTCCATTTCGCTTTTCAGATAATGATCTTTGTTTTTTCACTTATGAAAAGCAATCATAGCTAATGATTTTAGAATTTAGCAATAGATAAGATATATATCACCCAAAGCACGACTTGAATTTCTTGAGTCGACCAAATTACAATTACATGCAAAGTTTAGATAAGCTACAAAAATTAAGACTAATATGAAACATTCATAGTGTAGAAGCTGATACATCTATTGAAGTTAACTTCCATCGCTTTTGAGACCCTGTAAGTAGTATTTATTCATCAACTGCTGTAACCACAATCCCAACTTCCTCATCAACTCTTTGCTCCAAAATCTTCTGCTTGCAATCGTAGAAATACACCATGCAGGCCACCCATTTTATCACAGAACCCATGATCAACAAAACAATCCGCAAAATCAAACCAATCCCACTCTCCTGGCACCCGAGAAAGAGGCATGGAAGCCTTAAACAAAGCCCCCAAACAAAGAAAACAAGCATCAAAGCTCGTCCACGTTTCTCACTACCTTTGTTAAAATTACCAGAGAGTACGAGTGCATCAATCCCACATATCTCCTCCAGAATTGAAATCACAATACTCATATTCCATTGAGCACTCCATTCCAAGTATTTTGTTAGAAGTGCTACAAGACCTCCCCCATATAAGACTGCAAAGAACACATTATAAATTAAGTTTATGGACAGAGTGAAGTAGCTTATTACCAACCATATCAATCCGAGTAGCATGCAACTTGACCAGAAAAGAACATAGATAGATGTTTTGAAAACGCCTCTCAGCTTTCTCATGTAAATGTGTTTATCAACCATCTCCTTGAGGCTCACCGGCTGCTCTTCTTTATAAATCTTTGATGCAAAGTCAATGGTAAGAAGCATGTTGAAGAGCTCTAGAAGATGAAGAGGTACCAGATAAAGGAGAGAAAGTTGAATCAATTTATAAGGAAAATCGTTATTCAAGTTTGTAAAATATTCTGGTAGTGGCCAATCATAGTCGAAGTAAGGAAGGGAAACTAGAATATCTGAGGTTTCAAATATAGTCTTTAGTAGAAAATTTTCAAAGTAGATCAAGAAGCAAAACAGAGGGAGTAAGGTGATAATGCTTAAAATGATGAAATCGATGTTCTTGCAAGGAATAGTTAGAGCTTCCTTAAGAATACCAAAGATCTCCAGCTTCTGCTTCTTCGTAATATCCTTGCTTTCTGTCTCCATTCCTCAAGATCCTGCGATGTTCTGCTCTGAAGTTTGCTTTGACGCTGCTATCTTATTCTATACGAATGGTGCATTAATGGCTAGACTTGACTCCACATATGAGAGAGCACGTCAATCTGTTTAGGTCGACCTTGACTTCTACCGACGCATGGAGACGAAAAGTCATCCACACTCGTATTGGCCATTGAACATTATCATTAATATGCTTTGCGCTGTTACTTCTCCGTCTTCATTGAAGCAGTTGGTTTGAGTTGTTCAGAAAGATCTAACTTACAGAATGTGAACTGAGGAGCAATCTACGTAGAGATTATATTCCATTAAGGTTTTCTTGTAGTAGTATTACATGTGCCCCGAAATCTGAACCACACTACTTCAGAGCTCAATACTCGTAACAGAAGCGATGTCATGCGGTGAAATTACTTTAATTGCTTAGTACCATAATGTTTCCAGAAAATAAATTATTCATTTTGATTATATCTTGGGACGAAAATTTGGCGACAACAATAAACCAAGGAGGCTCTCTCACAAATTTTCTTACACTTGGTCAATCGAAATAGTTCATTGGTTAGAATTTAATTTTACAATTAACAAAGAATAGATACAACAATAACTGTTACAGAGCCGTGGGGCACGGATATGGATTTTGTGTAAACGCAGCGAGGAATGCAAAGTACTAGTTAACCGGCAACCAAAATACAGAAGGAATCGTCTGACACTAAAAATTATAATTAACTACACAAAATATGTGGGAAAAAAAAAAAAGTTCAATCATAAAATTCATAGACATGACAAAAAAGTAAGACAAACTGACACCGATTGGAATTGATTGGAATGCCCAGTTCCAATCTTCAAGCAACCGTGCACATCATTCCACGCAGTGCTCCCGTGAACACGCTTTGGATTGTGCACCCTGCCACTGCAGCAAGTGGGCAGGTCTCATTGGGTGTTACCATTAAGTTTGACCCATTCACTACCATATACCAGAATCGCAGTACTAGGTCTACCTTTAACCAGCTAGCAGAGAAGGTAAGGTCTTAAGTAGATCAGTAGATTTGCTGTTGAAGCCCAGAAGATCTGGATGGTGAGCAAACAGGTTTCAAGGCAATTGAATTTTCAATATCTAGATCAAGCCGAACAAGCACACAATGCAACTAGTAGATGATGTAATGCAGAAAAGCCGAAATTGGGCTGGGGAGCGCAATAAACAGCTTCAGACACTTTGTTGCAGAAGAAGAAATTTCTGGACATAACCCCACTTTCAACATTTGACTCAAAGCTGAACAATATGTAGGGGACGACAACCAGTAGATGATGTGGTGCAGAGAAGCAAAGCAGACATGGGAAAAAACCGTGTGCACTAAAGATGCAGTAATGTGGCGACATGTTGCCGTTTTAGCCCAAAATCACACCTCAAAACAAAACATGTAAACTTTTAGATATATCTACTTCAAAGTGATCATCATTAGTGCAGTTAACTAACTAAAGAAACATATAAACAAACAGTAAGATAGCAATTTAAAGTAGGAAAGGGACCTCCAAGTATGAAGATAGCAAGCCGACACAAAACAGTGTCCATAGAACCCCTTTTGGCGGCTGAAAGACTTTGTAGAAGCCATCCATACCCAAGTTTCTAACAAACCTCATAGTCATGACAAGAACATAACTACTATAAATCCTGTTCATTTGACTGATCCTAAAAGGACTATGGCAATGCAGATAGTTGGTCTGCTACATCACGCACATGCTTCAATGCAGGTTCCAGCCTTATTCTCTGCAAGGACAAGTAATAGTTAAGCTAAGATGCAGATATAAGAAATGGAGAAGAAATGTAAAAAATTATAAGTCCAATGACGCCTCACTTGCCATAGCATGTTAAGAATCATTTATTTGTGGGTTGAGGTGTGAGAAGATAAAGAGTTGGTTGAATGAGAAAGAGACTGGTTTTAAGAAAGGTAACCAACATAGAATCAAACAATTATCAGAACTCTGTAAACATTGTTCCCTCTTTCTGAAAATTACGGAATTGTGATATTTATCAACATCATTGACTAGAAAACCCACCATTCCAGGGGCCTTAGCTCTGTCTGGAAAAAACAAAGGAAAGTAACAATTCTATGACCCAAAAAGAAATTTCAATGCTTAGGAAAAATGCGATACCCAATAGCATAAGGAGAATCACGACGAGAATGGCGATATGGAGGTGACCTGCTATAACTGCGACCACGTCGGGGTGTTATACTGCGGCGACGTGGAGATCTTTTACCCCGAGGGCTATAACTCCTATCAAAAGTTACAAATTTGATTAAAATAATTAAAATTTCACAGTCACCAATACTAATCATTTCCAGAACAAATCAAATAGCAAACCAATAACTAAAATCATTGCGTTATAATATCTGAAATCCTTAAACAGTATCCAGCACTACCGAGTCAAAATTGCAAATATATCTCCAACACACAAATGATAACATGTGAGATTAGATGTCATTACAAAATAAGAAGGAAAAATGTTTGAAATACCCAGGCAAAAAGTGAGCAAATACTACAGATATAAACAGAAAAAAAAATAAAAAAAGAATCTACCAATGACGAAGACAAGCACCATGCAAAATTTTGCATAAGTTTCAAATGTCACATTTAATGGAGAACTTCAATACAAAAACAAAAAATAAAATAAATATTGTGGAGAATACACAAGCAAAGACAATTAAGAGCCAAAATGGAAGCAACCACCTTGTGAAACATTAAATGAGCCCCACAAGAAAATATGTGAGAGAGAGAAATGAAAAGAGTAGATTTTAAGGGAAAAAAAAAAAAGACTTAATGTCTTTATGAATATGATCCATAAACATGGCAGAAAAAGACATAGCCATTGAAAGTTGATACACACCTGCGCCCATACCCATAACTTGGACTTCTACGGCGTCGAGGACTAGGGCTACGACGTCGTCCGCTGCCCACGCCACGTGAACCAATGCGCAATCGGCACTCACGTGCAAAATGACCAGGCTCACCACACTCATAACACTTCAAGTCATCGCCCCCATGGCCACGCCCACCACCACGGCCTCCACCACCCTTGGAGTTATGAGAAAGCTCCACACGCCAGCCATTTTTTCCTGTAAAATAAACTTGCTTCTCAGTAAAATCCTCAAGACATGCAAGGCAGAATAGATTATTCTACATCTCCAAGTCAATTGACCAATAAAACTGCTGAGCAAAATCTAGAATTAATAAATTGGTGTTCGCAGAGATGCATGTTAAAGATGAAAAAACTAACTAAATAAATATCAACTACAGAACTGAGAAAAGATAAATAAATTCATAATAAGCCCAAAACCACCAATTCAAAAGATTAACAAACAAAAATTCCAAATGCAGTTGATTCCAATTAGCTTACTTTCAACCAATAGTAAAGAAACCCTAATCATACTGACCATCCAATGTACGGATTGCATCTACAGCATCTCTGCGGTCATCAAACTCAACAAACGCATACCCCGGTGGCCTTCGAGCAACCCACACACTGCATTGTATTCATATTAATTTTAAGAATTGACAGAAGAAACATGAAAAATTTTGCTGCAGCCAATAAAATAAACCAAAAGAAGAAGAACCAAGCCAGATATAATGGTAAGCAAATAAATTTTACCTGCGAAGGACGCCAAACAAGCGAAATTCATCCTCAAGATCCCTTTCGTTAACTCGAGGGTCCAAATTCCCAACATAAACCCTAGACATTTTCACACGCTACCTCCAATCTTTACGAGAAAAGAAAAAAGTCAAGATCTTTAAAGCAATTGGTGATGGTTAGGGTTTAACAAAAGATGCAGATCTTGAAAGGAAGAGCTGATGATTAATTGGGCTTACCTTGAAGAGAATTCTAGACGAAATTGAACCGTGAGCACCAATCGCTGAGCTCTAAAAGCCAAGAAATAAGTGCCTGACGGAGTCTGATCACTTACGTCTGTGACCCTTTCGAACATTGATATTTGATAGTGACGGAGACACCCGTTTTTGGGCTTTTATTGGGCCGAACTGAGCAGGGCCTTGATTTGTTCAATTTCTACGCAAATCTGTAATTAGAATATTTTGACACAAAAATCCTTGTTAATATTTTTTTTTTTAAGTGATTTTAAATAAACGCAGAAGAAAACTAGAGAATCAATTTTTTTTCCTGTGTTGTACATTAGAATAACTTCTAGAAACACCTTAAACATCAAATTTTTAAAATTTCTGAGATTTGATTCATGTTCTAAAAGTAGTTTTTTAATAACATGGAGATTCCTGATACAATTTAGATATAATTTGCTTCAGAAAAAAAAAAATTTTGATGATTGTATTACAAATCTATTTATCTTAAACCTTATCTTTTTTAATCTGGTCAATAACTGTTGGAGGTTAACAATATATAGGAATCAAAGTATAATCTTGGCTTAATGTTGCACTATCCTCATGAGATTGCAAAATCCACCAATCACTCAAGTCCAAGCACAATATTGATCATGAATCATATCTAAGTCCCATGAGTTAGTTGATCAGGATTAATTCCCAAACCAAAAGTCTTAACACAATATGAACAGAATGCTAGGTTATAAATTGTATGAAACCCTCTCTACCCTTGTTCCCTCCAGATGTAACAAAATCAATTGAAGTGCAGCATACCAAGAAGTACACCCCAACCAGTTACTTTAAAGTGTACTTTTAAGAATCTTGGCTTCAAAAGCAAGTGAAGACTATTAATTATGGTTTTCTGTAAACACAAAATTATAAAAATTGACACATTCATGGAGTACCCAGATGGGTTGCTATCACCGAGGGAAGCCGAGGCAACTATGCCAATAGGCCATTGGCCATCGGTCGCTTTAACCCTTCTATATTCTTAATTTTTTTAGTAGCAAAAATGATTGATTGGACAAAATGGTATTTAGAAAATTGAACTGGGAATCTCTTGATCATCCAAATATTACATTACGTTGTCATTTATTCATAAAGTATAGTAAAACAAATACGTGAAAGATAAAATACAGTAATAATCACAGCGAAAAGAATATTAAAAAAAAAAGAGGATAAGGAAGTTGTATCGTGTATGCTTGAGCCGATTGATTATTGATCATCTTTTTTAGGGATATTCCTTTCTTTCTATCCACCTCGTAGCTGTAATTCCCTGTCCTGTCTGAATGATTGATGTTGTCCTTTTCCCTTGCCATATCGGAGTCCTGTAATAAGCCCAGCTTTAATCCTCTTATGGAACAATTCTTTAACAAAGGAGCTTTTTTTTTTTAAAAAATAAAAGAACAAAAAAATTATCCAAATAATATCAGAAAGATCGAGATGTTGTAGCTTGAAAAGCTTGGAAATTGATGAGCTTTGCGGAGTGAAGAGTGAAGAGAAGCACTTGGCCCAAAAGGGTCTCGGATGGTTGGTGAGAAGATGGAGGAAGAAGACAAGATTGAAGAGAGCAGTGTGAGACTAGGGAGTTCTAATAGCGGTGGTGAGTCGAGATGGGTTGATGGTGGGGAAATGGAATCAGAGTCTCCACCATGGTATATGCAGCAAGAATATAGAACAGGAGATGGGTTTGGATCCATGAGGAGGAGGTTGATGAAGAGGCCCAACAGAGTAGATTCTTTGGATGTCGAAGCGATGGAGATTGCTACTGCACATCGTTTCCACTCTAAAGTATATATTTCTTCAGTCCTTTGAAGTCTTTTGTTGCATTCAATAATCATAATTCATCTTTTTACCTCTGGTTTTTTAATCATTGTACTTCTAAATGATGTTATGTTATTGTGATAGATTTTGTGGAACTGAGAAAGCTTTATTACCTTGGATTTGAAACAAAGTCATAATACTTAATTTTGAGGAAGAGAGTGGAATTGTTAACTTTTTTCGTAGTAGTTTGACCACTTAGAGTTTATGATATGGCATTATCCATATTTGGTGTTTAAGAGTGAGAGGGCTTGGTAGTGTAAGCAGAAGCATGTGTTGTTGTTGTGACTTTTGGTAGGAAGAACTATTATGATCCAGAGGCCTGAGTTGGGGTAGGTTGAAGTTTGTGCATGAGCAATTCAGGATATAGAGAGCAAGTCCTACTTTTACATCATCAAAACAAGATTACTAATTTCTCATGTAATGATGCATGTAAGCAGTAGCCTAGTGCAAGGCTATTAGCCAGTTGAAAAATGAATAGCTTGCTCTATTCAAATGCTCCTATACACGTGCATTCTCACTTGAAACATGGTGGCAAAAGTTTTTTTTTTTTTTTTCCTTTTGGTCCTGTACAGAATTTACATGCCCAACGAATATACAAACTTTTCGGTTACTAAATTGTGTTATTTGAATGTTCAGAATTCTTCCACTTGGCACATTGTTGCTTTAGCATTTCAAACGCTAGGCGTGGTGTATGGTGACATGGGCACAAGCCCTTTATATGTCTTCGCTGATGTTTTCAGCAAAGTGCCCCTTGAGACAGAAGTTGATATCTTGGGTGCCTTATCACTAGTGATGTATACAATTGCTCTTATTCCTTTAGCAAAATACATTTTCGTAGTGCTCAAAGCAAATGATAATGGAGAAGGTAAGATCTTCATGTCAAAAGTGGTTTACTTTGCCATATCAGCCAGTTATCTTGTTGAAAATATTTTTGTTAACAAATGAGTAATTCCAATTTCAGGAGGAACATTTGCACTGTACTCACTGATTTGCAGGTATGCTAAGGTTAATTTGTTGCCAAATCGTCAGACAGCTGATGAAGAGATCTCAAGTTTTAGACTTAAACTGCCCACCCCTGAGTTGGAAAGGGCTTTAAATATAAAAGAGAATTTGGAAAAAAGATCATCCTTGAAAACTCTTCTCTTGCTATTGGTTCTTATGGGAACTTCCATGATTATAGGGGATGGAATTCTTACTCCAGCAATATCAGGTACATAGATTCATATCCTCAGGCAATTGGTAGATGTCTATGTTTTCCAAAGTAGAATGAGGGTGATACCACATTCTGGAATTCCAATAATGTGGATCAGTGTTTAAATATGGCATGTGGAATGACTTATTATAAGTTTGACCAAGGTTAGACTAGTTTATGATTATGACTTCTTCTTTTTTTCTTTTTCTTTTTTTTTTTTTGTTACAGTGATGTCTGCTGTGAGTGGTTTGCAGGGTGAAATAGAAGGATTTGGTACAAGTGGGTGATGTTTCTTTTCTTCCTGCTCACCTAGGGGTGTTTATGTCTCTTTGATTGCTAAGATTAACCAAAAGCACTAACCACCCGCGTTATGAAAATTTAAATAAGCTGAAAGCTGGTGAATTTATAACATTTAGGGATGGGGCAGCTATTATAAGATTTCAGTCTTTTTTTTCTTTTCTATATGATGTCTTGGTGAACCAATCACTTCACATGGATCAGCATGGCTTCAAGGACAGCAATCGCTGTCAGATCTGCTATATTAACACGATGCCCCATCCAATATTGTTATGGCACTTGCAATTCGAAATATTAATCTGCTAAATAATATATAGTTAGTCATGTTTTCTATTTTATCATTTATTACCGTAGTGTTTTTATTTGGTAACAGCCATCCAGTTGATATAATTTTTGGGCTATAAACTGTAATTATCTTCAGCTACCTTGTAGTCTCTGGCAAAATCCAAGATGACATGTAATCAGATTAATTTTTGTGCAGATGCTGTTGTTATTGTTGCAATCATACTTCTCGTGGGATTGTTCAGCATACAGCGGTTTGGGACTGGTAAAGTGGGTTTCATGTTTGCACCTATAATTGCTTTGTGGTTTTTCTCATTGGGATCTATTGGAATTTACAACCTACTTAAGTATGATATTACTGTCGTAAGGGCTTTCAATCCAGCTTATATCTACCTCTTTTTCAAGAAGAACAGCAAATATGCTTGGTCAGCTCTTGGTGGCTGTGTGCTGTGCATTACAGGTATATTTTTCTTTTGAAAACATTGGTGCACTGTTTGATTGATAATATTAACTTGATATTTTTGCACTAGCTTCCTAGTTGATAAGATCTTTTATGGATAACCATCCGACAGAATGAGTGGACAATGCCTGTTTATCCTTTGATAGTTTTTACCCTATTTTATTTATGATGTTTCTATGGTGTTACTGGAACACCAAAGTGGCAGATGATGGGGTATGATGCATACCTGCTTTTGCAGGAAGCATTTGGAGGTTGTTAAATCTATTGATGTTAGACTGACCCTGAGTGTAATAGTTTCATACTAGGCTTGAAAGTTGATAGGCACCCAAGCACTTGGAAAACCCACCCCCAAAAGCTAGCTGTTGAGGAGGGAGAGTCAAACCACTTAAATACCCCACCAAATAGCCTATACTACTCGATGTGGAACCTTGGCACCAGGTCCCTATCAATATACCCTCCACAAAAAGCCGACGTCTCGGTGGCTTCACTCGGTGGTACCTCACTCGGCCCACTGCCGGTCAGAACCCTATGCCGGCAACCCTTTCCCGAACGCCGACCTTTAGCTCTGATACCAAATGATAGGTACCCAAATTCTTGGAGAACTCATCCACAAAAGCTAGTTGTTGAGGAGGGAGAGTCAAGCTACTTAAATACCCCACTAAACAGCCCATACTACTCGATGTGGGACCTGCACCAAGTCCCTACCAAAAGTTCAATTAAGAAGCATCATTTCAACAAATTTGAAGTTGCCCAGTGGAATTGTAGAAAAGGCCCCTGTTTTTAACTGTGTAAAATGTTTTGTACGTCATTGCAGGGGCTGAAGCAATGTTTGCCGATCTAGGCCATTTCTCAGTACAAGCCATACAGGTTTTGTTTCGAAAAAACCTGAACTCTATTTCTTCGTGGATCTTATCTTTAAAAATTCTTTCTAAATAATTCTACATCATTTGTGTAGATTGCCTTTACTTGTGTTGTGTTCCCCTGTCTCCTCTTGGCTTATATGGGCCAAGCTGCATATCTGATGAAATACCCTAATTCTGCATCCAGAATATTCTATGATTCTGTGCCAGGTGACACGTGCCATCCTATTTCAGTTGTTTCAGATCATAATGTAGAGAAATTACATAATTAAATGCTCATTTTGATACTTACAGTTCCTAAATTTTGAACAAACAGATAGTCTTTTCTGGCCAGTCTTTATAATAGCAACCCTTGCGGCCATGATTGCCAGCCAAGCAATGATATCTGCTACATTTTCCTGTGTCAAGCAATCAATGGCTTTGGGATGCTTTCCAAGGATGAAGATAGTTCACACCTCAAAGAAGCTAATGGGTCAAATTTACATTCCTGTAATCAATTGGTTTTTAATGATTATGTGCATTGTTGTAGTTTCTATTTTCCGGAGCACTACTGATATCGCCAATGCTTATGGTAAAGTATCCTTCCTCTAGGAATATATAATTTTATTCATTGATTTATTTATATATTTGTTTTTGGGTGCTTTCAGAATATATCCTAGGTTTTAATGGGTTGTATACTGTATTCAGATTTTTGACACCCTAATTTTTCCTCACAGATCAGTATAATGTGAATTATTTAGTGATATTATGAGTATTGCAATTGTGTTTACAATGTTTAAAATTCTGGAGGCTATCAATATTTACAGGACAATTTGGATATGCAAATTGCTACCCTGACCTGTAATAGTTTCCTACGATAATTATAACTTTCTTTTTATGTTTGTATTTTAGCTCCAAAACATATATAATGTTTTCTCTGCTATTGCTTGTATTACCAACAGATTAATGTCGTTCATTGTAAATGGTTTCCCTATTGCCTCAGTTGTATACTATAAAGGTATTGTTTAGCTGACAAAAATGAAATGGTTATTGCAGGCATTGCTGAAGTTGGTGTCATGTTAGTGAGCACAACCTTGGTAACGATTGTGATGCTTCTAATCTGGCAGACCAATTTGTTTCTGGTGTTGTGTTTTCCTCTTGTTTTTGGATCGATAGAACTCATCTATTTGTCTGCAGTTCTAACAAAAATCAGAGAGGGTGGTTGGCTTCCACTTGCTTTTGCTTCTTGCTTCCTCTCTGTGATGTACATTTGGAACTATGGGAGTGTGCTGAAGTACCAAAGTGAGGTCAGGGCAAAGATATCCATGGACTTCTTGCTTGATCTTGGCTCCACTCTTGGGACTGTAAGAATCCCAGGAATTGGATTGCTATATAATGAGCTTGTCCAAGGTATTCCCTCAATTTTTGGGCAGTTCCTGCTTAGCCTTCCAGCTATCCACTCTACTTTAGTATTTGTTTGCATCAAATATGTCCCAGTTCCGGTGGTTCCTCTTGAGGAAAGGTTTATGTTCCGAAGAGTTGGCCATAAAGACTATCATATGTTCCGCTGTGTAGCTCGATATGGTTACAAAGATGTCCGGAAGGAAGATCACCATGCATTTGAGCAACTTCTAGTTGAAAGTCTTGAGAAGTTTCTGAGAAGGGAAGCACAAGAGCTGGCCCTGGAGAGAAATTTATTTGGACTGGATTATGATAGTGATTCAGTGAGCTCGAGGGATAATGAAGTCTCAGGTGCGTATGGGACTGACGAGCTTAGGATTCCATTGATGCACGATAGATCAGAAGCAGGAACTTCTGGCTTTAAAGAAGTTGCCCCAGCATTGCCATCCAGTGTCATGGCTTCAGATGAAGATCCAAGTCTGGAGTATGAGCTTTCAGCTCTTCGAGAAGCTATGGATTCAGGATTTACATATTTGCTTGCACACGGTGATGTGAGGGCAAAAAAGAATTCTTTTTTCATTAAGAAACTAGTTATAAACTACTTCTATGCATTTCTAAGGAGGAACTGCAGAGCAGGTGCTGCAAATATGAGTGTACCTCACATGAATATCCTGCAAGTTGGGATGACATATATGGTCTGAAATTGTGATTTTTTAATCACCTGTTGGGATCTGCCCATGTTATTCTACATTGGCTGCCTATTTTAAGCCTTTTGTTGTGTTCATGACAAATGCTAGAGAAAAATGTAGAAATAATAAATATTTGCAAACAAACCGTGTTGAATACCTTCAAAACTTGAAATCACTCCTAATTTCTGAGATCAGTAATGTGCATTTATCATATGCTTCATATTCTTAACATTTTTTTTCCATCTCTTCACCTGTTCCTCAGAAGTTGGCAATCTGGTAAATTGTAAATCATCAGAGACTTTATTAGAGGAAAGACTGAAATTTTACATGATAATATCAAAACTAAAAGTTGTTTATCCTCTCATTTGCCTGGCAACATCATACAATGACAACTTGTTTTTTATGCTTTCCCAATCAGGTTGTGTGTTCGAGTAAGAATGTGCGAAAGGTTAAGATGATAGCTTTTCTTACAAAAGCAACTTTTTCAACAACTTTACCTCCCATATTTCTCAACTTCTCTTTGAAAATTGTGGCAAGGAAGGAAGCAATTAAGCTTTTGGGTCATTCCTCCTCCTCTGGTTTTAAAATCAAGAAGAAAAAGCAGGCACCCTGGCCTACTTGTCTTTCTCCAAAAGCATTGGCAACAAATTTTTTTATTTATTTTTTCAAAGACTTGCTTTTCACTGTTCTTGCCCCCCAAAGTTTCTCACTTGACGAAGTTTGAGGCTTCAAAGTTGGCTGCTGAGTCAAATTCAATTGTCTGGTAAGTAGAAAGCAGCAATAGCTGGGCTTACTTATCCATCAAGGACTCGATTTGGATTTGTTTTGTAAATATCTTGAGCGTGAACAAGCTGCCATTCCGTATAGGATTCCTCCAACTACAACTAGGAATAGATAGATAGATTTTTTATGCCCTTTATGGCATCAACAATAATTATTGAAATTTGTTTACATCAAATTTATGACTTCCATTTATATACGAAAAGGACTCTTAAATTAAAAAAAAAAAATCATCCCTTAATTTTCGTATAACATAAATGTAATATAAAATATCTTAAATATTTGATAGTCTAATCAAGTTCAACCTATAAAAATGAATATCCCTCTATATAAGTTGTTAAAATGATTCCGAGTTAATGATAAATTACTTATTTTACAAGTTCGCAAACTAGTCAACTACAAATTTAACACATTCTAACCCCTTAATTAAAATGTTATTTTATACCTTATAACAATTTATTTAAAACGGTATTTTTGTTTTTTTAATATTGAACACAAGGGAAACAATAAACTTAATTAAGATTTTACTTTWAAAAAAAAAACTCTCAACTTGACCAAACTTGGAATTAAGTCAATTCAAAGATTGATAACGAGTAAGAGGTGTGAGGGGATCTGTTGGATAATAAAAATGGTAGTAGGACCATACGTTAATAAATATCTTAAATAGTCATAAGGTTGCTAATAAGGCTTTGCATCATG
Organism: Bursera cuneata; assembly: GCA_026212285.1. Taxonomy (NCBI): domain Eukaryota; kingdom Viridiplantae; phylum Streptophyta; class Magnoliopsida; order Sapindales; family Burseraceae; genus Bursera; species Bursera cuneata. Next base: position 915 of record JANLJB010030991.1, on the reverse strand, counting down.
ACATCAAATTCGAATTTTGTTCAGCAAATATACCATCTGCTTTGCACGTCTCGGTAAGGAAATGGATTAGAAAATCTTTATAAAGCCTAGAACGTCTGTGGAACATGTGGACTGGACATCATTCATATACGTATTTATAGATTATCTCAGACCATTCAATATTAATTTGTGCAAGAGGAGAGGAGGCAGATGGAATCATCCTGGAAGGGCCATCAGGTGGAGATGAGATTGGGATTGAGATGATGATCTAACTCTAAATCTAATGGGTAGGAGACATCACAGAAAAAAAGAGAGAACAGGAGGATGGTGGGTCCAACCCACTAGACCAGACTTCACCACGTGTCATTGACCCCCCATCAACACTGTCGCTCGCTGTGCATTTGATGGCTCTCAACGAACTTCACAGTGATCACTCTGATTGAGACCTCCTCTCTCCTCTCCTCTGCTCTTTTAATGTAACCCATCCATTTACCTCTATTAATAACAAAACTAAATGAAATATATAATTGAATTTAGAGCTAGTTATAAAAATTATCAAAATTAAATCAACGGCTTAAAAATGATTATATCCAAGGCCAACCAAAATTTAGATTTTCTTTTTACTTAGAAAAAAAAAAAAAGAGAAAATATATATCGATTTAAATGAATAAATAACTTATATAATTTTGGTTTTAGCGAGTGATGTGATGGTGATGAATGGTTGAAGCAAAGGGGTATTTACTCTCAACCCCTCATAGAATTTAAAAAAAAAAAGTCAAACATCCCACTGAATTGAAACTAACACAGACCCTCCAACACTGTAGCACCGTTAGTTATATTTAACGGTGCTACAGTAAAAACTCAAGAAAAATATCATAAACACATCTCTAATATATCCAAAATAATAAATTTATCCCTTAATTATAAAATAATATA
>JANLJB010030990.1:3313-40929 GCA_026212285.1 Bursera cuneata | reverse complement strand
ATTGAGATTATTTGACATATGTTGTTATTAAGGTACATTAATTTTGGCATGCTACGTATAAAAAGTTTAAAAAATGCATAATAATTTGGAATATGAAGAAGGCTCCAATCCTAATCTATTTTTATATATTCTTTCTACTGTTCATGCTGTATGTTCGTTTCACTCTAGATTACCTATTTGTTTCTTGGTGCATTCTATTCTCCATTAGTGGAATCTGAAATTCTTTCTGTTTTCAGAAGGATGATCTGAGGGCTGTTGTTGATTATTTGCGGGCAGATGGAAATGTCTCTTTGATTGGCTTATGGGGTCGTTCAATGGGTGCTGTTACTAGGTTTTCTTCATGCACTTTTATCTTTTTTTAAGCTTGCATATAGCAAATTTGAATGTAGGCTTGTTTTTATTATTCATGCTGAAATAACGAAGTTCATTAATTACTTAATTGCTATGAATCTGCTTTACAAGTTTTCAGTTGTGTTGAATTCATTTCGTAAACCCTAAATTCCCACTGGTACTTTGCTTCATTAAACTTCTTGGTGATACTCTTGGCTACCAACACTGTCCAAGAACTACTCTTTTACTCACACAGCTCCTAAGAACCTACTTGAATCATATAAGGAATTTAGTTGACTTAATTATACCGGCAAGCTACAGGTAAGAGCCTGATATGAGGGCTTTATAATTTCATAACATAGCAAGTTAAGAAAATGGTTCTATTTAATCTGATAGTAGTTTACTTTCTATCTCCCAAAACCAACCGATCATTTGAGCCATGCACAACATAAAAGGGTTCAATTTGCCACAAACTGGATTCTCTCTCACTGTATTGTAAACCTAATCTATTTTTTGTCTAAAACTTCCCAATCTGAAGAATCTATCTATCCATTTTCTAATATTAAAGCTCCCTTTTTCATCCTGTGATTTATATATGTGAATCGGTTCTGAACAAGTTACCTCATAGAAGTCTATTGTTTTTTCTGAAGAAAGTTTACTGAATGTGATGCATTTGATCAATCAAAACCAAAATGTTGAAAACCCAAGATGTGACGAAATGACAGTATGCAGAATTTCATGGTGTGCAAGATGGTGTTAATGACAAAATTACCAGTTAAAAGGTGTTGACTGAAGTGCTTCGAACAGCTTGGATAAGGGTGATTATGGGACTTTGAATCTTTGGCTTAAGGCTTCAGTGTTGATCATGGATTTGAAAGATTTACAATTATAAGATGACATATTATGTTATAGCATTTCTATGAGTTAATGGGAGTGATCTTGCATTGTTCTCAACAATTGAGTTAGTGATTACCTAATTGTTACTTTGGACTCGAAGATGTCATTTCTTTTTCTACTTTTGCCATAGAGCAGTAGAAATAAAATCTTTAGACAAAAGCAATGTACAACTTCTCTCCAGTTGTCCTATTCATATGTTAAGAAGGGCATGCTCTGTTTGGTGGTAAAATGACTAGTTTTGTTTTTATTTCTTAATTGATTTAGTCTGTGGAAATTCTAGCTAGGAAGATTTGGTTGTAGTTTGGTTGCTTATGTGCACTATTCTAATGATCACTTTGTTCAAAAGAACAAAGAGCTCTAAATTTTGATTGCAATACAATAAAAGTTACTATTTAAGAGAAAAAAGAAATCAAAACTTTGCTGCCGTCAGGTTTTATGCCAGTATTAGTTCGTATCATATATATGGATCTGCTATCATGCTGAGGCTTTTTTGCTTATTTATATTTCATTAACAATTAACATTGTCTATCACAGCCTAATGTATGGAGCTGAGGATCCTTCAATCGCAGGAATGGTTCTTGACAGCCCTTTCTCTGATTTGGTTGACCTGATGATGGAACTTGTGGACACCTATAAAATTCGGTTACCGAAGTTTACTGTGAGTAAATCAATTGTCCTACATGATATGGATTATATGTTTTGTAGATAAGCAGAAGAAAACACTATCAGCAAAAGAAATTAAGGTTATGGATTTTATTATACAGTACAAGTATTACTTTTTGGTGATTGCGATGGCGTTTATGAAGTATTGACGCTTGTAATTTAATTTGTGACCCCACTACCGCAATCATCTCAGTAGCAGTACTAATTGTGGTGGAGTCCCCACTTCATAAGTCATAGTGTTTTGATAAGTGTTCTGTGGGAGTCCTGGACTGTGGGATAGTGATGGCTCTTATAGGATGATCCATGTCCAGCTCTCTTGCTTTCTCTGAACTGTTTGGATTTTGGAGAAGCTCAATGTGGGAATTGAAGCTCCTTTGGTAGGCTGTAAAGACACTAGAAAAATCACTTTCAGTCAATACCACATGATTTTCCCTCTTTTAATGAATTAAAAATTGATACTAGGAAAGAGGAATTTTCACATTATTGACTGATGGAGGATATCTTCAACCTCTTAAAAGGATTAGGTCTGATGAAGGTGGAAATCTTTGAAATTAAATATGTAAGGTCTTGTTGGGAGAAGTAGCCTCCAGAGTTGTATTTAAACCAAGCCAGGAGCTGTTTACCTACCTGGCTATTTTGTAAATTAGTCTTCTTGATTCCTTTTTTTGTGAAACGTCAGTACCTTTGGGCTTTGATAATTTATTCTTAAATTTCTGTAGGTTGGTTGGCTCAGAGGCGCCATCCTCTTTTCTTGTGCTATAGTCTTTTTTACATTCTCCTTCATATAATGCTTTCTGTAATTAAGTTTCTCACATCCATCTTGTGACCATGTTCTACTAGATGTAAATGGTGTAAATTCTAATCCATGGAACATCCTTTTTGCTTAATTTAGTTTCAAGACGATGCGGTTTATGTTTTGTGCTTGATGGGGACTATTTGCTTTTTCATATATTGCATGCTGAAGAGTGAAGAACACATGATCTTTGTTTTTGCTTTCAAGTTTTCATTTAAACTCTTTTAAATAGTTATACCTCTTAATGCTTTGAATTGGTGAATGGTTGCACAAATTTCCAATAAAGCATTAGAATCATGAGAACTATTATCCTAATACATTGATTTTTCTGTTTTGCTTGTTTTAGGTAAAGTTTGCAATCCAATTCATGCGAAAAGCTATCCAAAAAAAGGCCAAGTTTGATATTTCAGACCTGAATACTATTAAGGTTTTATTCTATCAATAATTTATTTCATTTTATTTCATTGTATTTCTGGTTAATCACTATATATTGAAGATTTCATGAATTTGTTTCTGTTATGATGAATTTTTGCTTTTTTTTTTTTTAAATAAATTTTGCCTGTACAATCTAATTTCTGATATTTATTTTTCAATCTCTTCTCAGATGGCTTCATTCTTTAGCTTTGGATTCATCTAGCTGCCTATAGCTGATGAAACCACTTAATATAATCAGTGTCATTTATTTAAGTTTATGATTATAGTTAAGTTGATTTAACTATTTGTAATCTATATATTTGATATTTTACAACCGGAACATGATATAGTTATTTGGATTTCGCCATATCGGAAAAGCACATGCCTGAGGATTTAGAGCTTATCTGTGTTAATTTGTGGATATGAGGCTAATGAAGAATGCAAGAAGGAAAATGTGAGCTATTGGAAATGAGAAAATGAAATTCAGTTACAGCTTAAGTGCAAACTTTTCAATTTTTTAAATTCTTAAAGATATAATTCATTAAGGGCGTGACTTGTGCAACTTGATGAAATTTTGGAGGGAGTCACCATGGTTCATGTTCTTATTTGTAAAGACTATCTGACATCCCTGGTTTTGCAGGACTTGAAAAAGTAGTAGAAGGTATTGATAGTGGTGGATAGAATACTAGTAGTTAAAAAAATTCAGGGACAATGCTAATAAATCATTTATGAAGTTGAAAATAGAATAATTGTGTTAAATCATTGTTTTTTTAGTTTTACTCATAAAGTATTAAATTATTTTTTTGTTATTATTTTAGGTGGCACAATCTTGCTTCGTTCCAGTTTTACTTGGGCATGCTGTTGATGATGATTTTATACAACCTCATCACTCAGATAGGATATTTGAAGTTTATGCGGTGAGTCTATTCTGCATCATGATTAAATTTGTTGAGAATTTATATCTGATCATATGTGCATGCAGCTTTTTTTTTGGCATGCATATCTTATTTAAAATGTCTTTTAATCAGCAAAACTTCACGACCTTGTTAACCTTATTCTTTAGAGTTGGGCTAGAACTACTAAAATGTTTCCTTAAGGGAAGTCCACTGAAATACTAGTCACTATTGGTGGTTAATAATCATCAGTTTTGTTAATTGCCATTTTGCTGATGCAGTCTTCTACAACAATTCATGTTGGAATAAAAACCTGCAAATTTTTCTATCCTCTGGATTTAATGAGAAAATTTGGCCTCTTGAATGTTGCGTAAATCTCCCCTTTGCCTCTGTCTCTCTCTCATGCCTTAGATACTACGTTGTATATTGATGTCTAATTTTTGCAGGGAGACAAGAATATTATCAAATTTGAGGGAGATCACAACTCTCCCCGTCCACAATTCTACTTTGACTCTATAAATATCTTTTTCCACAATGTCTTGCAACCTCCAGAGGATGAGGTGGGGGCAACACTTGGCTCAATGCATGATTACCTCGGTAAGGTAAATAAATTAAACTGCTATTCATCTGGTTGTAGGTCATGATATTATTGGAGGCACCAGCTTTCATATCCACAACCCTTTCCCAATAGTTGATTGTTTTGCCTTCAGGATAGTTGGAGCACCATGCATGAATTAGGTTATTATCCAGAATCTTCAACTGTATCTAAAGGTGTGGCTCGCATACCTCTATGTCTTTTAAAATTCACAGATGGTGATTTCTGTCTCATCCACTGGGGCATCCTCTTTTATTTATTCGTCTCTTTGATTATATTAGTTGCAGAACCAGCGACAAGCAGCACAGCAGATGCTATAAAGCAAGTTCGTTCTAGAAGACCAATGAGCCGGACTGAGGTTGGTGATTGGTTGCTTTATTTCCTGCATGTCAAGATGTCACATAGTATACTTTCTGGCTGTGTATTAATTGTTTCTTGTACTCTGCTTAGGTTCCCTCTGATATATCAGCTAAAGATAATCAAGCCGAAGCTAAGGTATCTTTTTCTATTTTATCCACTTTGACTATTCTCTGAGATCCTTTTCTTCAATTTTATCCCTCCATTTAATCTGGATGTTGATTCCCTTGCTTGCACTAAAGATTTTTGGTGCATTATATGAAATAGTAGACATATATCAGAGAGGAGATGACTGTGCTTTTTGCTGTTGACTGAATTTTGACAAATTTGACTCTTATTTCAGATGGTTCAATCTATGGCCCATCCACTGCAGTGATAATATTTGTTCTCTTTCCTTTGTTGCTCATGTGAAACTTCTGGTGTTTTACTTTGTGATTCTTTTTTATAACAAAAGGATGGTAATGATGCTCAGTTATCGCCACTTATAAATTATAATGGTGCCATAGAATCCATCATTCCCTGTCTGTCATGGAAATAAGAAAACATGATTTATTGCAACAATGAAATTGAAATAGTGAATTGGAAATTAAGATGGATAAAAAACAAAAGAAATAGAAAAGATTCAAGGACTGAATGATCTTTTCATGTAGGATGAAGAATCTGATGATAATAATTCCCCATCGTCATCCAAGATGATTAGCTTTGAATTGTCCAATGGGAATCCATATGGCCCTCATGTCCCGACAACAGTAGAGGAGGATCAATATGTGGAATATCAACTGGATGACTTGGCAGGTTTCCCAAGCAATGTAGAGGAGGAAGAAAGGGTGAGGCAAACTCATTTAATTTCATACCTCTATTACCAACTTTATTGACTTATCCACCTTCTGATTCATTTCAGATGTTCATGGAAGCAGTGCTTCTGTCATTAAAAGATTTGGAGATGCGACATCCCCAAGCAGAAGAAGAGTCAACATCTGTGACCACTGATTCTTTTGTGTCTTTAAGAAAAGATGACTTAAATTACTGTTCCACAACTGAAGATTGTAAGCCTTCAAGGACAGAGACTGCCCACACTTCAGAAGAACATTTGAAGCCTGTAAAGACTGAATCCACTCCTGCTGCTGTATTTGATGGCCGTGATCCAGCTCCCCAGCACCCAGCTCCTGACACAAGTGTGTCATCAGCTGAGCATGCATTTGACACCCCTCCATCCATCATAGAAACACCAAGCACAGGGACCTCTGCTCGTAGTGATACTTCAACAAGCATCCAGAGTTCAACGGATACTGATGTGTCAAGTAACACGAAAGCCACTTTGACAGTTGTAAGGAACCCTGCAGGGCACATTATGGATGGTTTGATGCGTCGATGGGATCTCAATTTTTTTCGAAATGGCCGATAGAAATCAAATGACTTCTATAGTAAAATCAGTCAGATGATGTATTGTTTTGTAACTAAGATAGTTTCAGGGATTGTAGTGATGTAAAATGATTGATAAAAAAGAAAGAAATAGGTTCTGTGAATGTGTTTAAAAACTTGATTACAGTGGTTTTTACTCAATTACAAATGATTCACATATTTTATTCATTTGAGAAGGGGATGTAATGATTCTTTTTGTCACCCTCAATGAGGGTATATATCTTTTAAATGCAATTTGTAAGATGATTTGCTTGCTTGCTTATTAGTCTCTTCTATTCCTTACAGAGGCTTTTACTACAGTTCACAAGCGGCGAGTATCAAGTGTTCCATGTTGACATATCAATGAAAGAAAAATGGCCAATTGGATTCTTTTCTTAATCAGTTTTTCATGTATACATTTCTAAAATGCCGTGAGTTGCGATCAGAAACACGGTTCAAACACGTACTCTCTGGGTCGTGCTTTCCTTGATTCAGCCCTTACCATGTCTCAGTCTGGCTCACAATGCAGGGGTTGCGTCTTTCGTGGCCTTTTTCTCTGGTGGCGGCCAAGGCAAGCTTCATTTGATCGTATGTCATCACAAACATCGTTGTAGTTGTGCTGTATATTGTCTTTTGCCTGACAGAAGTTTTAGTGGGTTTCACGTACATGGTTCATACCGTACGATGCACTATTGTTGGAGGCATTTGGGTGTTTTATACTGATTTTGGTTCATTTAGTGTCTTATGTGGCACATGGTTTCAAGTTTTAAGAGTGTTCACCTTCTGTAGGTTAAAGAAACGCCTTTTACGGAGTAGAATGATATTCAGTTTCAAATTTTCAAACCTGAACTTGAACTATGATAATACTTAAACCTTTGTATTTACTCACGAAGTTATTTGGAGAGAGTACCATAAAGAAAAATGTGTTTTTAGCTTTTGTTGGGTTGGATATTAGCGTCTTTTGTCTAGGCATATTCTGTGTCGCGTCTTAATATTTTAATGGAATGGCCAAAAGTCTCTCTTAGAATTAAATTATTAAAGAGGCTATTTTCGGCCATTTCCCTTGAATTGACATATTTAACAAAAGGCTTTTTAAGTTACGTTAATCTCCAGTGCAAAGCCACACAACAGGAATAAGTATAAATATTAGCAGATAGAATCATAGAAAGTTCAATAATTTACATAATTAATTATTTTTTTTGGGAGAAAAAAGAATCTCTTACAGTTCCACTCATGCATATTTACAAGATTATTGTACTCTCACAGTTGTTTCAATATGGAATGCATATATGGGAAATCGATGGAGTTTTGCAAAATATTATCTCTCTGTCAGCAACTTCAATGCAGTTTCCACCAATGAGTGAATTGTTGTGCTGTGCCGGTTCATTCCAATTGTGCCAGAGAAGATGTTATAGTTTTCAAGCTCTGATGTGGTCTCTAAGACAACTTCTAGCTCCTCCTCCAAACCCAACTGCCTGAAAATATGTAAATTGCTTACATTGTCTCTCATCATCCAAATTGCCAACTCTATTGCAAACCTCCTTATTCTTGGAACCTTAATTGGTGGCTGTTGGTATTTTTTCAGAATATGGACTAATGCATCAGCTAATTCAACCTCCTGAACTCCAGTTCTCTCAAACATGCTGCTGGATTCTTCAGGAGTCATGAATTTGAAAACATGTGCTGCTAGTCCAATCATTACTTCCTGTAATTTGTCTTCTTCTAATATGATTGCCTTGAGCACCTGCAATGGAGCAAAAGGGTTTGAAACTAAGATTATTTTTCCATTTTAATAAAATGTTGTCAAGAAAGAATCTGCAGCCTTTGTTTAGGTTCTTTTGACATAATAAAACATGCTATTAGGTAAAAATAAGTTAGGTTGGTTTATGTAGGAAAGAACTTACAGTAGGTGCTGCAGTTTCAAGCCCTCTTAAATGGTTGAAGTAATCCTCTCCACTATAGGTGCACAAGTTTCTTAGGATCCTTGCTGCATTTACACGAAGAAATGGAATTTCCAATGCTTCTTTTAGCTTGTCCACCACCTTCAATTTCAAGATCCGGAAACAATTAGCTTTGCTATCCAATGCTAACATTGCCAGTGCCTCTCCTGCAGCAATTCTTACATGATTCTGATTCTCTGGCATTTCCTCCTTGAAAAAAATGTTGAATAGCTCCTTAAGAATTCCACCTGTGCCCCCAATATTCTCTCTTGTATCATCTTCTAGAGCCAGACTAGTCAAAATTTGGATGCCTAACTTTTGCAGACTTGAGTGTTTGCCTCCGTGCTTCAATATATCTCTAATATTACTGATTGTGAAAACGACTTCTGAAATCTCTTTTCTGAGAAGTTTCCCAGTGGTGCCTGTTGTGCTTGCCAGCATCTTCACCAGCTGCAGAGAATACTTAACTGTAAGAATCTGAGAAGATGTAGGATGTGCATCCCTCAACAAATTCTCGTCACCATGACTAAAATCTATGATTTTTGGGAGGAGCCCTCTTGTGTTTCCAATCTTTCCACAGTTATCATGGTCACGGGCAAGTTTCTTCAGAATAAGAAGTCCTAAATGATTAAATGTGTAGAAGCCATTAGCTACATGATAAAAAACGATGTTTTTTTCACTAATTTCATCAGCTGGACACGAGGTCCTTCTGGTTTGGAGCAAGGACGATATTGATTCCATTGCACCAGGTATTCCAGCAACCCGAAGAGAGTTCTGCTTTTTGCCAGCTAATTTTGACAATATTTCTGCAGCTGATCGCCTGATCTCTTCCTCTTGTGGATCTTTCCAGTTCAACATTTCCACTAATCTCTCTATTACTGACAAATTTATTCCAATCTTCTGGAGGGTGTCACTGGAAAAACGCTCATTTGTTGCAAACTGGCGAAGAATTCTAGCTCCAACGAGCTGCTCATCAGGAAAATCTGAATCCAGGAGTTCCATGGCTAAACTAACCATATCCATTTTCAGGCCATCAAAAATGCTCCCATTGACACATCTTGAATAGGCATCATAGAAAAACCTCCGAATTGAGACCATCCCAGAAACCCCCAGATCACACTCTTTGTTCACCTCTTCCAGTAGTTTACAATATGTGACCTTCCACTCCCAGTAAGCTTTCTCCAGTAGAAACAACAGAGCTTCTGCCAATGCCAAGGAATAGAAAATGAGCAGAGCTGAATGCCGGTTCCTCTTGTCAGTATCTCCTTTCTCTACCTCACCAAAGTCACGCTTGATCAGCTTCATCAGTGAGAGAAAAATACAAGCTGTTGCGGATGCTAGCTGCAGCCAATACAGAATCTTACTAATATTTCTTGCAAGGAAAACCCACTGAGCATATGGCAGAAGTGGAACATCTGAACTTTTCCATGTCCGAGTTGGAAGTCTTTGGATGTTTCTCGGCCTTGTTTCATTTCTATCAATGTTTTCCGTTAACTCTCTACTGTGACTATGCTTAGAATTTGGCCGCAACATTGATTTCACTGCTTGGACCATATTACGTGAGCTAGACCTGAGTGCCCGGAAACTATTTCTTCCAGCATCAGCAACTGACCAGGTGGCTTCGTGTTGCCATTCTAATTCATGGCTTCTGCTAAAGATACGAGCACCCTCAATCAACAAAATGACGGTGACAATCCAGAAATCTGTTTTATCTAAAGTGATGGCGAAACCACCAAGAAGAACAACTGTTGCCCAAATGAAACCAAGAGCTCCCAGGCCAGTAGCTGTCTTCTCAAGAATTGCAAGGCGCAGAGCAAAGAGGGTCAGTCTTTTTTCCGGGGCACGAAATGTTGGCTTTGATGATGCTAAAACATAACTGGCATTGCTGCTTTGGGGTTCAAAAAAGGTGTTGCTTGAACCACCATGTGCACTAAGCCTCTGGAGCTCAACAATTTGTAAAGAAATGGTTCCATCCTCTTCAGTAGAAGTCCCACGATCCATGTTGCAGAATCAAATCAGGCTTGAATAAACTATATGCTTCGGAACTTGATGTTCAAATTGTCTTGATGTTGAGTTTGAAGGGCGGTGTTTGTTATAAACAGAGAGAAGAATGAGCTATGTTGAGTTTGAAGTGCGGTGTTTGTTATAAACAGGGAGAAGAATTAGCTTTGGGAGCACGTTTATTATGCGAAAATGAGGAGGAAAGTGTGGCGTTAAGTTTCTTGTCTCTAATAACATTTGCTACGAACTAGTGCCACGTTTTATAGCTTTTATTTTCCAGCTTGCTTACTTGCTGCGCAAGCATTCGTTATCCCTGTGTCATAAAGTTCTTTGTTTTCTGTTCATAACTTTCTTGGTTAAACATCTAATTTGTAAAAGCTCGTTTCCCCGAACCAAAAGTGATTTTGCTTTTCTACTTTTGTCTATCGTTTTCCGCCCTCTTTTACTTCATTGCTTGATCAAACTCATTGAAGAAGATGCAATCAAAATTCAGATAAGGAGTGAAATTGTGAACAGGGGAAATTGCAAGGGACTTTTGCGTGTTCTTTCATCTTACCATGCATTTTTCCTCGTGGCATTGACTTGATTAACCTTAAGAACATCCATATTCTTTTATCTCAAAACGCAAATTTTCTCGGAGGCATCGACTTTTATCTCAATAACAACTAGTTCTTAAACTATTATTTGTTATGATAGAAAACTCAAAAGCTCATTAAGGAACGCAATCATGATTCATAATTGGGAGATTGAAATGTTTTAATACACCAGTTGCCAACTTTAAATTGTTAATTATTAATGAAATGGCGTCTGATAGCCTTCTGGGGTTATATATATATATATATATATGAAACTTATTTATTTATACCTCCATTCTTCTCTGATCTTGTTGAATATTATTGTTATGCCGATTGGGATATTAAAGTTAGTAAACCAACATAAAAGAAAATAATAATGTTATATACTAAATTTTTATATCATTTGGCCACTGCAATGATTAAACCATTTCGTGAGTCATTCCAATTTCGGCTGTTCCTTGCCACTTCGTTATTCACAAGTCTTTTAATGCGTAAAATTTCGCTAGTTGTGGCTTGCAGAAAAGGGCTTAAAATTAAGAGTGTTGTTGAGTCAAGTTAAAGGCTGCAAAGGGAACCAAGTCTCTGCTTATTATTCCTTCAACTACACGAGTATCAGTTTGTTCTGAGGCAATTGTGCTCAAAATCGACGTTACAGGTAGCAGATTATGCAAATGGCTTGCGTATGGAACTCCCTGGAATGTCTTGAAATCTTCCTTCTTCTAAGTCGTGGCTTCTAGTAAATTAATTTGCTGTTGCGTGTTGTGTTGAACCTTAATAAAGGTAAGCACCTAATCTAATAGTGGTTTCAGCGAATCAGTTTGGATAGAAAGATGCGCAATTTTCTCGAGTATTTAAGAGTATTTATGGCTCAAGCCTGTTTAAGATGCATGCATATTTCCAGAAACAGGTTGCCCAGAAACAATCATCTCTATTAGAGGTCCTGCAGATTGGATAAACCTTTTTCTCTTTCCTTTTTTGTTTTTTCAACAAAGGTGATTCCAGGACTAGCAATTTAGTCCTCAAATTTTCACTACATCAAGAGAGGAACATCGATTTGAGATAATGAAGACATATTGAGGCACACTAGCTTAATAGCTTTGAGATGAGTTTCACAATCTGCCTGGTAATAGCATAAAATCTATTAGACATCAAAAATACTATCTAAAACCTGAATAAGGTACGCATTCTTTAACTCCAGAAGATTTTATCCTGCACAAATTCTGTGCATTCTCCAACAGAGATGAGTAGCATATCAAATAATCTTCAACTCAAAACCCTTGATGATGAAACAAGTTCATAAACAGGCTGTGTAGATCAGTCCAGAACTGATAAATTACACAACCAGATAAAATATATATTTGAAAGGGAACAAAACCATATTCAACTCAGACTATAGATTAGGTTCCACAATCCAAATAAGATACGACTAAAAAAAAAAATTAGGAAAAAAAAGAATGTAACGATAGGGGATTTGTGTTTAATTGAGCAAAACTTTTTCTGACTGCAATTATTCCATCTTTCAAAGTACGCAGTTTCAACAAGATCTCATGAATCAATGCCTAGGTGACCTACCAACGGAAAACAAGCAGAAAAACAATGCAAATCCTACTCCAACAAAGGCCAGGGAAATTTATGGTGAGAGAATTGTCTCAACTGGATAAAAATGCCCGATTAAGAAGTGGATATCTCCCAGAAACTTAAAGCAAGAAGCAATACCTTTATTCATTGAAGAATAAGTCTCATTTCCCTGAAGAACGAAACTTATTGCACAACCAGCTCTTTTTTTTAAGAAGACCTCCTCTTGACCATTCAAACATTTTCTTACTACTGCTTGTTAAAATTAAATCAATATTGTGTAACACCAAGTAGCAGTATACACAACTTCTACTGCATACCCAAATATCCAGGTAACTCGCCATCATTGCTAATAATGTCTTAATCAATTGTTATACACAATGCATTTAAAATCTGTACATCTGACTATAGTTCAAGGAAACATATTCCTTCAGGAGTTTCATGCAAATATTATAAACGAAAATGCTCGAATTAATTTTATGGAACTAAAAATTAAAATAACAAAGATAAAAAACATAAAAAAAAAAAAGAACACAGCAACATCTTAAGCCTTTATTTATTTATTTCTCATCAGAAGCAGGTTGAAGCCAAGTATGCAGCTATTAGCAATTTGAAGAGACATTACTCTATGCATTCAGAGAATCAATTAACTAAAGCCACAAATCACCTACAAAAATTTAATCTAAAGAAGTAAAAATAGAATTTTAAATCGAATTTGATCTTATGTAGTTATCTAAAAAATTTGTTTACGGCAGGCAGTCTGTATGCCAGAGTCTGGAGTTACAAAACAATGTAATAGTTATTGCGACATCCAGGGACAACCATTTAACTATGGCCATAAATTGCAAAACTGACCTCCCGTGGGCGATCCGGAACATCTACATTCATATTTCTACTTCTATTACTCAATGCTCATAGTTGACTAAAAACAATTCAAAGGAAAAAAAAAACACTCATATGACAGGACTTCTTTGCCGAACCTTTGCCTTCTCAGCATCAATTATAGACTCAACCAACTTCACCGAATTGTCAAGCTTACCCTCCGCATTCACCACCACGTAATCAAAATTTCTCATATGTTTCACCTCCTCTCTAGCCATGGCAATCCTCACAAGCAACTCCTCCCTATTCTCAGTCCTCCTCTCAACCAATCTCTCCACCATTGCAGTCTCACTCTCCGCCACCAAAAACACAAACACAGCCGAACTTCCCAAAATCCTCCTCAATGTCTCCGCACCCTGAATGTCCACCCTCAACACTATATCATAACCTTTTGCCATATACTCCCTTATTTGCTTCTTGGGTATTCCCTTGTAATCCCCATACACAAGCGCATATTCCAAAAGCTCGTCCTTCTCAACCATTGTTAAAAATTCCTCCTTTGTGACAAAAAAGTAATCTTTCCCATCAACTTCGCCAGGACGCATTGGCCTGCTGGTAGCCGTCACAACAAAATGCACTGAATCTCTGGATTCCCTCAGTTTCTTTATAACAGCATCTTTCCCAACACCACTTGGCCCGCTTATTACAATTATCAAAGGGTTGGGAGAAGGAACAATTGGGTTTGTGTTGAAAGAATGGCCCAAAGAAGCTTCAAGAGAGCGAAACAACTCAGCTTTGGTGAGCGCCGTGTTCTGGGTGTGGTTCATTCTGATGTTTGAGAAGAAAAAACGTGGGCTTACAGAGAAAGACTGGAGATTGAGCTGTTTCTTGACGGGGTTTTGGGAGGCAAGCGCGTGTTTTGATTTGGTTGCAATTGAGAGAGAGAAAGAGGAGCAAAGTCTGCGAAACATGAGGGTTAAGAAAGGATTATTATAGCTAGAGGTCAGAGAAGGAACTGAAGCATGAAACGAAATCCTAATTGGAGAAGATTTTAGGGATTTTGTTGTAAGAAATAGGATTCTGTTTTTGCTTCTTTTACGACTTTGCCCTGGAGACTCAGTTGTCCCCTTTTTTTTTTTAATTTTAACTTTAATTTTTTTGTTTTACTTTTTACTATTACTTGGCGATTTTTATTCTAATCTAAATGTGTATGACATGTCGTAAGTCTACCGTCGAATAGTTCGTCGTTTTGTACGACGTCGTATTAATCCTATATGCAACTTGTCGTTCAAGTTTAGAAATTATATAAGGTACGTCCTACGTTTGTGGACGACAGTTGCCCTTGAGCTCTTCCATCAGCACCGTCTCTCTTCATCATTTTTCTTCTGAATTCCAAGTAATCAATCATTTCCCCTCAAAATCCCAAGACATCGATTTTATCCCTCCAAAACCCCCCAATTTCAATTAATATCAAACTTTTTCAAAACCCTAATTCTCAAATTAACCCTAACGCAAATAATCGAAAAAATTCTTCAACAATTCAATTCTCGTACGCCAAAATCCTCTCCTCTCCAGTTGATGGGCACAATTAGGGTCTTTAAGGACCCTTCAAAACCCTCAATTACACCGATCACGACCTCCTCTGCTCGTAACGACACCATAAATGGGTCGCACCAGTTCAAAATCGGGGGTTACTCGCTTTCCAAGGGCATGGGCATCGGCAAATACATAGCCTCGGATACCTTCTACGTGGGTGGCTATGCATGGGCCGTTTACTTCTACCCGGACGGAAAGAGCGTAGAAGACAACGCTATGTATGTGTCGCTCTTTATTGCGCTCGCGAGCGAGGGTACGGACGTGAGAGCGCTCTTTGAGCTGACGCTTTTGGACCAGAGCGGGAAGGAACGGCACAAGGTGCATACCCATTTCGGGAGGACCCTCGAGAGTGGGCCTTATGCGCTTAAGTATCGGGGTAGCATGTGGTGAGTGGTGTCTCGAATTTGTTATGTGTTCTGAAGGCAATTTTTATTATTACTATTATTATTTTATGTATTTGAAATTTCTTTCATGATTTTGTGTAACTTGGTACCTTCTGGAATGATGATTTTATGCTAATTGTTGGGTTGCGTTTTTGGGGGTAAATATGGTTTGATTTTAACCAAAGAAAAGAATTTTATGTAATGGATCTTAAAGGGATCAAAGTCAGGAATTCTGCTTGTACGTGCTCTGAAACCAATAAGTTGAAGTTCTAGGGATGGGATTGATGGTCTCTTTGTGTAGATGACGTTTGAATGTTGTTTAGATCTCTGGTATTGGACGATTGCTTTTTCTTTTTTACCATATTCAGTAGGATTGTTTTATTGGAATTTATCGAGTTCAATTCAAATTATGCTGCTTCAATTTTTTGACTAAACATAGTGCATCTGACTTTCTTCTATGCTTCACTTGAGAAAACTGAATCGTCGCCTGTCTTACCAACATAGGATTAGGAGGGTCGTTTCTGATGGTACTAACCTTTCTACAATTCAATCATATTATTTCTTTCCAACAATGTCTGATAGGTATTCTTAGCTTTAAGTATCACCTGACTGCTGATTTACCTTGTCAATACCTTTTTCTGTTGTTTTATAGTACAACAAGTTCATATTTTATCAAGCAGATTAATTTCTTTAACGTTGTATAGAGGCATTTATCTATCTAGCCACTTCGTGCATCCTTTCAATACTATTTCCTTTCTTAATGACTTGAAACTGCTTGTTTTCAGTTTTCTGTATCCTTCTTTCTAAGCCAAGTTTACCATATGATTTAATGAAGCACTGTCTTTGTTCTATTATAAATAGTAGGCTGAGCATAAGTTTGAATAGTTTAGGGTGTGAATTTAAAGATTGTGTTTTGCATGTGATTCAATTTCATATCATGTGCTAGAGAAAGGCTAACAAATATCTATTATATATTTTTTCTCTTACCATCATTGGATGAATTAGAATAAGAAACAGGGGCCTTGCATAAAGATATTCTGTTGATATCACAAAATCTGTCTTGGTGAATGTTGTTCTGTCTCCTGTTTTGTCGTAAATTTCCATACAAGTTTCATTACTATTTTCTTGGTCTACATTCACTATGCTCTGCAGTGTTGTTGTGAATGGAAAACATAATTGAATGGTTTCAACTGATGAGTGTTTCAGGGGTTATAAACGCTTCTTCAAAAGAACTCTTCTTGAGACATCAGACTACCTTAAAGATGATTGCCTCTCAATTCGCTGTTGTGTTGGTGTTGTTAAGTCATATACTGAGGGACCTAAGACTTATTCTATTGCTGTTCGTCCTTCTGATATTGGTGAACATTTTGGGAAGCTTTTAGAAACTGGAAGGTACACTGATGTGAATTTTGAAGTTGATGGGGAAAAGTTTGCTGCCCACAAGTTGGTTCTTGCTGCAAGGTCACCTGTGTTCAAAGCACAACTTTTTGGTCCATTGAAGGATCAAAACACTCAGTGCATAAAAATTGAAGACATAGAAGTCCCTGTTTTTAAGGTTCTCTCTCTCTCTCTCTCTCTCTCTCTGTGTTTCTCTCTCTCCTCTCTCTGTTTCTCTCTTTCTCAAGCTGCATACAGTCATATCATGAAACTTTTTTGCCTTTGGTGCATGCTTTATGGTTGTTGCTGATAGTATATATGGACTTAAGCAAAAAATATGGTTGGATAGCCAAAGTCATTGCTGTTGGTTAACATTGGCATAAAAGTGTGGCCTCCCTTTTTTTTCCCCTTAAATTCTTCAATTGCAAATCCTATTCTGTTTTTACTTTATATGGACCTTGTTTTGTGTATATTCTCTGATTTTGGCATACCAACAAAGGGAATTATTGGTATATTATTCTTCCTGCTAGTCAAGAGTGCATTTGGCTTCAATATGTAGACTTCTTGTTGTGTATGTATGAGGAGTTCTTCCAATTCTTTTTTTGATATTTATTGTTAAACCTAATTTTTGGTATTTTCCTAATATATATATATATATATATATATATGGACACATTATTTTTGCGTTCAATAGTAGCTAAGATGGTTGTTTCTATATGCTAATGGTTTTTTCCAGATGCTATAATACATATTCTCAAATATGTCTTAGTGCTTTATTGAGCACTTCAGTAGCCTTTAATGATGGGTTTTATGTCATATGTAAGGAGATTTTGCATAGTGTATAAAATTCTTAGGAAGAGGTAGCTTCATCTGTTGGTTGCCTTTGTGAGGTGAGTAATTGCGTTGCTGTACAGGATGATATACACACCAATGTACATCTGGAACCTTCTCCTAAGGCGCTGCTCCTGTACAAAAATCTTACTCACCCCAGCTAAGGTTTACTATCTTCTTGCTTATCTTCCTGCTTGGCAGTGCTATATGTTATTCCTTGCATGGTCTTTTGTGTTTGAAATACTTTTATACTTTGAATCATCTGTGAAATATTCACAGTTATATGATTCCCTGATCTTGATTTTATTTTTTATTGATTTTCTCAGTTGTATGTAGCAATGCTCCATCTCAAAAGATACTTTGAGAAACTGCTTTTAGGACAAGTATATTTAATTTTTTATTTTGTGACACTAATATTATTTTTTTTAAGTTGAATCAGCTTTTTCTCATTTGGTTTTCCATATAGTTATTAATATCTACTCTAATTCTTAAGATTTACCTGGCATGCACACTTGTGTATACAATGGATCTTTGTTGCTTGTGAAACTTCAGATATACATGTGTTCTATCATAGTTTTATCTTGGTGAAAATGCAGCTGGATCAAAGTGAGGAGATGCCTTCCAAAATACTTTTAAATTTGCATCTATGTATGCTTTTCTGTTTTTGTGTCTAAGAATATCATTTGTTTCCATTGTTGGTGTTTTTGATGCTCCTTTTATTATTCAATTATTTATGCTAAAGATTTTATTGTACCCAAGTGTTGCATGGCACATTAAGAACCTTGCATGAATTATCTTGCTAACATAAAATGGACTCTTACAGGCATTACTCCATTTTATCTACTGGGATGCCTTGCCAGACATGGAAGAGCTTGTGGATCTAAACCCGAAATGGGCCTCAACACTGATGGCTCAGCATCTTCTTGCAGCTGCAGATCGATATGCACTAGAGAGACTCAAGCTGCTATGTGAGGCTAAACTTTGTGAGGATGTTGCCATAAATACAGTTGCAACCACATTGGCCTTGGCAGAGCAGCATCATTGTTTCCAACTGAAAGCTGTTTGTCTCAAATTCATTGCATTGCCAGAAAATTTGAAAGGTTTGTTTATCAATTTTCTCGTTTTTTAAGATTTATAAAATGTCTACCAGGGACTCCTTGAAATTGATGCTGTGACATCTGTAAATGTAGAATGAAGCGATTTTACCATTTCGCTTACGCATGTGTGTTTTTATCCTGTGGAAGGGTGGGTATTGCTTTATATTGGAGTCTTGGAGATGTGCCTTTGTGCTAAGTTTTGCATGGGCCATTTGATCTAATGGCAGCTTTTGAAGCTGACAAGTTGGTGATATAGGATGTTAGTCTCTTGTGTCTCTGTTAATTGTTACTGTTGGCATCCAGAAAAGTGATATTGATTTTATTTGTGTTCATATGTGGTTTCTTTATTTATTTCCTCTTTTTATTTTTCGTTTATACTCTGCCATTATGCTGCTTCATGCATTGCATGTGAATCCTCTTTCAGAAACCTTAATACTTAGCTTTTTAGGAGCCATACGTAATTAATAAGGTCTTGAGTTGTCTATATTTTTCTTCCCCCTCCCCTTGTTCCCAAAAAACAAAAATAATAGTGATAATAATAATTGTTAGAATAATTAGATAATCATTTCTTCTTCAGAGTTCCACGGTAATTGTTGTTGGATTTCTAACAATAGAAGTGGTCAATTGTTGTTTTCAGCTGTGATGCAAACAGATGGGTTTGAATACTTAAAAGAAAGTTGCCCTTCTGTCCTCACCGAACTGCTGCAGCATGTGGCTCGAATTGGCGAGCATTCTGTTATTGCTTCAGGATACGGAAATGAAACGTTATTAGATGGCTGTGACGTGAACGGGAGGCGGGTGAAGCAGAGGATACAGTGATTTAGGAATTATCCTGAAGAATATTGAAAGAAGAGCTTGTTAGGTTCGGAGATTTTTGGCTTGTAACAACCTTTGCCGATTCATTTTATAAACTTCATTATCAGTGGTTCATTAATTTGTTCGATAATTCGTGAAAATCTGAGTGTGATAAGTTTGTTTCATGTGCAGTCGGTGTATGTAATTGTAGATTTACATGCTAGGGATCATCTTTTACACTAGAGATGGTTCAATGTGAAGCATCACTTTTTTTAATATTTTTATTTTGTGGGAATGACAAAAAAGATGTTAAAGGGCATCAATTTGAGCCACCTGGTTAAAAAATGCCAGAGCCAGAGCTGTAAAGATGTATTAATTGTGAAGATGTGGACATTAATTGAATTTAAGTTATCGTGTTGACGGCTAGCAAGTAGTATGTTAATGATCTGCTTTCACTAGGTCGTGTAATCTACCTCCTTCACTCAACTGGTGAGCTTCGGATGTTATCCATTGAACTGCAATTGGGTTACAGAAGAGAATACTAATACTTTGATGTGTCCAAGTTCGATTCCCAGTAGTAAGTGGTTTCTGACGTTTGCATTAACCTGGGAAACGTCTAAACATGCCCATCTAACGAAAGATAATGAACTCAAGTACTTGTTTAGTGAAAGAGAGGCACTTATTTCAAGTAGAAAAACTCAAGCGAATTGATACAAGAAAATACGGTCACATTAATTGCCCACAATAAGATTAGAAGAAAAAAGTGGTAACTTAATTGTAACTTGAAAAGAATTTGGAGAAAACAGAAAGAACTTCGTAAGTCAACGAACAGCCTTGCCTTTTCTTCATTCATGACATCGGAGAAGCCTTGTATCATAGTTATTGATCAGGTCATACTGGTATAGGATCATGCACAGTGGCAGTGGCACGCCAAATGACAATGACCCCCTTCCACCTTGCTAGTTAGTGCTATAACTTACAACTTAAAGAACTTTCTCGAACATGGGTTGCAAACTACAATCCTTCAAAGCCCTGTGCTCGTTAGCACTGGGAAAACATACCACTCTAATGATGATTCCTACTTGGAGAATAGATCAATTATGACGTGTGCTATAACCACCATGATCAAACTGAACATAGGCAGCTGAGTCCAGTACAAGAATAACACAACCTGGAGTCAATACCAATTACTTCCAGAACCACCTTGGGCTGCAGCAACTTTCCTTGCCAGGTACTGAGGCTTTGGCTGCAATCCATTGGAACCTTCCATGGATTCATCATCCACAGTATCATTCTTGCACACTGCATTTCTTCTTGGATATGAACTACCAGTATATTGCGTTGAAACAGTTGGGTTCCTAACCACCCTACGCTGATCAAGAGCCTCTGCTGCTGCGGCTGCCCCACAATTGTTGTAACGCAACACCGAACTTACAACTTTTCCAGGTCTTGCAGCACCTCCTGCATTAAAGACAGATATGTTAGCCATTAATATATATATTATATGGCACAGGCACAACCACATGTATCTTTAAGCACAAGCCAGTTTACTTATACAATTTTTTTTTTTTTTTTTTGGTGCATGTTAAAGTGTTGCATTAGTAAGAAAAAATAAGAATGAAGGAGCTTAATACTGCTGCTTAGGCAGGAGCATTTCAGCACCACAAATCCATGGTCCAAGAGAGCAGTGAGTATATCACCACCAGCCATGTGTCTATGACGGGGCCCTCATTGTATAACAAAGTGATGAAAAGTAGAAAACCTTATACCTTAGCCATCAGATTGAAGATACCATAGACCAATACCCTAATGGTAAAATTTATAATAAACTGAAATAAATGACCATGCTTTTTAGTCTCTTTGTTTCTAGAGGGAGACATTTTTATGCAAGAGAATACAGAACTAAAACAAATTTCATCAAATATTTGTTCGGTGAGGAGTAAGAAACCAGTATATGCAAAAGAGCAAAAGACAAAATGTCAGCATTCAAAAATCAAAACAATAGTGTCAAAGTTAATACTGTAAATTAGTTGCAATATGATAAAACAATTCATTCCTTGAGTACTTTGAGGAACTTGAAGAGGGAGCCTTGTCATTGGCATCCCAGAAGTCCTATCCATGTGTGGTTTTTCAATTTCTTTGATGGAACATTTGGAAAGATCCTCAGTCACCTCTGCTGAATTCTGTATTGTTTTATCAGAGTATAATACACATGGCCTGCATGAATAAATTTTCATAAGGATGCTGAGAATGGCAAAAAATAGAGAATGGTTGCATTACAGAAGCAAATTAATGATATTAACAGCAAATGCCTAAGAAATGTAAAGCAACCTGCCCAATTCATAATTAAAGGGTACCTGGGTAATGATGCATGTTGCCTCTCAGGTGGTGTAACCACTGCACCATTTCCATAGTGCTCCTCAAGGTAAGCAAACTGCTTCTTGAAATGGTCAACCGCACTGCATAGGAAAGATATAAATGAATAAAAACTTAAATGGCAAGGGGACTTTTTACATCCTTCAAAATAAAGTGAATTCATGGTCAAAATTGACAATTAAATAAGGGATTTGAACCTTATCTTTTAGACAAAAGACATGATTCTAATTGCGAACTTTAGGTAGTAGGAATCAGCAACTTAGAATGATAGCTGTCTCTATTTCCTTTATGCAAGTAAACGACAATATTTTTTTGAGATAATAAAATGAAAAAAGAATAAATAAATCTGTCAAGAGTTTATATAC
Source organism: Bursera cuneata (assembly GCA_026212285.1). Lineage (NCBI taxonomy): Eukaryota > Viridiplantae > Streptophyta > Magnoliopsida > Sapindales > Burseraceae > Bursera > Bursera cuneata. The sequence goes on along the minus strand of JANLJB010030990.1, from coordinate 18,853 downwards.
TATTTGTTAGATTCATTAAAATAGAATTAAGCTATTGTAATAAATATTTATTCAACATAGTATCATATTTAGGTTAACCAAGAGATCTTCCATTCAAAACCCTCCATTTATTGAGTATTATAACAAAAATCAAGTTGTACTTTGTTTAGATCCGTGTGACAGATCCATTAATCAAAATTTGGCATTCACATCAAGGGAGTTGTTAAGGGTTTAAATATCAATGTAGAGCATTTTCCTATCAACTTAAACTTTTCAGATTAATGGTTTCTCAATAAAAACTAATGTTATATTAGAACAAAAGCATTAGATTTCTCATTTTAGAATAACAGTGCACAAAAAAGTTCTTGCAAAAGCATGCTAGGTTGACACAGATTCACTCATCAATATAAGTTCACAACTATTCAAAATGGAAGGGAAATCAACAAGAAAAAGGCGTTCCAAACAGCAACATTATCAAGAAGTTTCCATACAAAGTATCAATAGAAAACAATACCTTGGATACATGAAGCCTGTTGGTTCCGAACCTTCTAAGTACTCCTTCAACATTTTAGGATGGTATTCAAGAATTTCTCTGTATATGAGCTCTCTTACATCTTCCTTTGTGATCCGTCGTCTCTCAAATTCAAATTCCATTTTGGTAACTGGTTGAGCAGAAGGCTCTCTCTCAACCTTGGCTAAACCCTTAAAATATGGATCTGCAAGAGCCTGAAAACATGTAGCAGGATATCTCAGTGAGAAAAGGGGATACATTGAGAAAAATAAAATTAGGTGCCATTCAACAATCACCTCTTCAGCACTAGGTCGATCTTTTGGTTCAAAGGCCAACATCTTTTCTAATAAACGAAGTGCAAGGGGGTTCGCATTAGGAAACTTATGGGTGAACGGAATGGGCTTTTTCTTCCGCATGCTGCTTAAATATCTCCTAGCTTTCTCATTGCGTACCTGTCCATATAATTTTGATATTTAGCCAAAAAAAACAAGAATTGATAAGGATACAAACAGTGCGATAATGAACTTCAAATAACCATAGATGCACCAGGACAACAAGTTTAACAGTAAACAAACCCTGGCAATGGCTTCGGCAGACGGTGTACCCAGCAGATCAGTCATAAGGTCTAATTGATGAACAACATTTTTCCCAGGGAAAAGAGGCTTCCCTGTTAAGAGTTCAGCAAAGATGCACCCAATGCTCCATATATCTATTGCTGGTGTATACTGAAAGCAAGGCAAGAGCATGATCAAAAACTGCATTTGATTATAGAGTAATGTACAGGTTGCTGAATGACAGTTTAGACAAATTTTTAGAAATAGTTGCACAGTATTAAAGAGAAAACATTTAGGAACGAATATCCACGTTGAGCCAAGCAGAGCTCATCAAATTTGAAAAGAATATTAAACCTAGTGTTGGCTTATTACAAAATACAAAAACTACTCCAGACAGAAGCCCTTAACCCTGCGTGAGGCCACATTCACAATTAATAACATAACAATTTGGACTAAATAACTAAATAGATAGGCCACAAAACTTCACCAGACATGCAAAATCAGGTGAGTCTAAAGTATATTCTGTGGAAAAATAGATCCAACTTGTCATGGCACAAGGCGACCTAAATGACATTCTAAAAGATTTTTAAACAGAGAAGAAAGAGTGTGGTGGCTAAGGCTGTTCAAAACTATATTACAAGTTTATGTGAGGAGAAAAGACAGACAGACAGACAGACATGACAGATTATTATATTTTAACAATTAAAGAGCGCTAAAAAAATGACCACTTCAAACAGAACAAGAATCACGATACCAGATGCAAAGATCAAGCTACTTCCAAGCAAATGGTAAGTGGTAATTATTCTTGCACCTTTGAGAAAAAGGATCCACACAATTCAGGAGCTCTGTACCATCTTGTTGCAACATAATCCTGTTAGAACAAAAAATCAAAATATCTTATTGGTGACATTGACTAAAAACTAAATTTTTTGTAGACCATATGAAATCATTTCCCATAAGTAGCAGTTGGCTTATAGAAACAACTTACAGTCCAGAATATAGCAGTCGGAGTGTCATTGAAAGCTACTCTTGCAAGACCAAAGTCGCAAATCTTGAGTTTACAGTCAGCATTTGCTAAGATATTTTTAGGCTTCAGGTCCCGGTGAAAAACATTTGCTACAAAACCATAAAAGATTGAGAAAAGAAAATTCAGACTAGAATGTCCATCGGGAATGACCAAAAGTAACTTTCTTATATAAGATCTATCTGGTACTTGTAAAGATACAGCAAATAAATTACACACACACACACACGTATACACACACTAAAATAAATAAATCTAGAGAATAAGATCATAACCTGTGTGGATGTACTTCAAACCTCGTAGAAGTTGATAAAGAAAAAACTGGTAGTGCTCGGGAGTCAAATCATCATTTGCTTTAATAACCTGGTGTAAATCAGATTCCATGAGTTCAAAAACAACATATATGTCTTTGAATTCCCTTCTAGAAGGAGGTAACAAGATGTGCTTGATCTCGACAATGTCTGGATGACGCAAGAGTCTAAGAAGTTTAATCTCACGGAGGATGCGGGTGGCATCAGAGACATGCTCAAAGATATCATTGATTTTCTTAATTGCAACCTTTTCTCCATTATGTGTATCGTATGCAGAGCAAACAACACCATAGCTTCCTTTACCAATTACTTCCTCTATTTTATACCTGCTCCCCTCACCATACTCAGTGAAGAAGTCTACATCTGCAGATGACTGCATTACAACAATAATATCAACAAGAGTCACCAACAGTGATTCATAATAAATTAAATCAACCAGTGATGTGCAAAAACAAAAATACCCAAGAAATATCTGCATACATTAGCTAACATGCCCAGTATCACCAAAACTTTCACATATCCCTAATTACGTGCTGATTTAAGTTAGTGCCATTATAATCTTAAAAAAAAAAATGTCCCCCATCTCTCGTCATCAAGGTTAAACCTTAACAAGTACTGGTTCAGTGGAAGTATCAGGCTCTACTTTACCAAATTACAAAAGTTAAAATTAGAAAGTACATAACTGTAAAAAGTAATTAATCGAAAGGGATTCTTAGAGTTCCATAACGTAGTTGAACTAAAAACTGACACGTAGAGAGTTAAAGTTGATGCAAAAAAAATATTAATAAATCAAAGCTTGATAAAAAACAAAGGACTATACAAAAAAAAATATTACATTTGCCTGGGAAACTTCTGAGAAATCAAAAGAACAGGAAAAAAAGGGGATATAGAACATAAAATTTGCGGTTGACAATTTCCATATTCCTGAATCGAAAGATGTAATATATCATAAACAAATTAAGTTGACATTAGCAATTTCTAAACCAATTTTAAACCTCATAACATACAGGGAAGCTACCTAACCACACAATTCCTACGTGCAAGGATGTTATAGTGGGACCTCAACAAAACTTGTTAATGAAAACATAACCATGTGGCAGAGAAGATGAGACATGAACATGACATGCTGTTCCTTCCAATCCAGATAGAGGAATCACATCCACTATAGAACAAAAATTTCAAGTACAGTTGAACATATATTAAGAATATAGTTCAATATAAGCTAGGAACAATACTTAGACATCTTTTCTCCTCACCTACTCATTTGGATCTTGCACAAAGCATATCAGCTTAATCCTACAGATATACAAGCACAATACCATCCTTATATACGTATTTAAAATGATTGAATTTACCTTTTTTCTTTGATCAGGCTGCATCTTATCAGCAAAGCATTAAAATCCTTCACAGCAAATAAATCTACAAGTTGAAATTGAACTGCAACTCCAGCCAGAATATCAAGGAAAACCAAGATGATGAATCCCGAAATCCTACTAGAACCAAAATACCCAGAAACCAAAACTAAGCAAACCAATAAAGTACAAGTGAAATGCTAAGATCAACAAGGAAAGCTCATTAAAGCAGTAAACAGAAATGGGAAACCCTAACCTTTAATTTGAAAGCAAAAGAGAAGTTGAAAAGAAGAGAGAAAAAAAAAACGACTTATTAGCGGCTAAAGCAACAAACTTTGGAATGCAAATAAGGAACAAACACTCCAAGTGTTAATTTTTATTTTTCTGCTTTGAATGCCCAAAAAAAAAATAAGAAAAAGAAAGACAGACAGACAGTGACAAATGTGGCCCAGAAACTTGTAGCGGAGGAGCCAAAAGATAGGTACAGATCAAGAAGGTTAATTTAGCGGAAAAAACTAGATTTTGGAGAATCTAAGAAAACGATTATCGCTATAGCTAGTGTTGCGAGCGATCAAAACAATTACATGTAATGAAAAAGCAAAGCTTGTATTTTAAGAGAGTCTTTCTTTGTTTTATCAGAGACAAAAGAAAAGCACTTAGTGCTTCTGAACAAAAAGTGATTGATTTCTTCAATGTTTGGATCTTGATTCTTAAGAGAAGAGAAAAATATACGTGTGCTCTGTGTTGAAAGCTTTTTTCTCCAAGCACTCGAGAGAGAACATACAAGGAGGGACGAAATGAGAATTTTCTTTTTCTAATTTCGTAAAGTAATTATACTATTATTTTGGCTTTCCGAAAGACGTTTTTACCACTAAGCTTTCCTCAAATTTACTGCTCTATACTTTTAATTTCCAACCCAATTTATTTTTTAAATTTCTTTAAAAAAAAAATTTTAACAAAAATTATCAAAATTATGGAACTTTGCTAAAATTTTATCTATTTTTTATAAAATTTATATGTCATAACCCATTAAGTGTTCCAACACTATCTAATACTCAACACACTGTATCAAACATTATCCAATAGTATCATATGATATTTGACACAGTTTGTTAGATATTATTAGATATTGTCAAATATATCAAATATCGAACAAAAAGTTATAAAGTTAAAAATTTTCAAACACATCTCTTTGATTTGGTTTATTTCTATAATTTTTCAATAAAAACTATAATTTTTATAGTAATTTTATGTATATCATAAAATATACGATAATATCTTATACCTTCTAATAACGTTGAAAATATTATAATTTTATTATAAAAATTATTTAATGTTTAAGATTATTAATTACTAAAAATATTTGAAAAATACTGCACAAACTTAAAAGATATTTTTAGTACTATATATAATATTTTTATTCACATATTTAGTAAGCCTTTAATTATTAAATGCACTCCAAAAATATATTACAAAAGTCTTAAAAGATAGTGAGGGTTGTATGATTTTAATGCAAAAGTTATTTTAATACTGTTTCTAATATTTTTAATTAATTTAAAAAGAAATATATTAGACAATTTTAAAGATATTAATCTTGTACATTAAAAGTAATTATTATTATTTTTTGTTTAATTGAAGAAATAGAAAATTAAATGTAATGTATAATTACCTTACCCTCCTCGTTATTTAGGCGGTGAGTAGCTTTGACGGGATCCGACAAATAAATAAAACAAAATGATTGGCTGTTTAATGAGAGCGGTAAATGCGATTAGATTGGTAATGAGATAAGATTGAGACATTGCCATTCTTGATTGACCGCCTCAAACTACAACTAGGCATTGTGACCTCTTAACACATAAATTTTAATTTTATAACCAAAAATTAAAAGAGGAGAAACGGCTGTCCAGACTTTTTAATGCGTTCTTCTTGTTGTTGTCGGTCTTACCGCATACACTTCTCAATGCAAACACGTGTGCCCTTCACTCGACAATCTCCACAGCTCTACACGTCCCGTCCCATCTCCTCATAACTTTTGTTTATCCAATCAACGCTAATAAACAACAGCAGTGCAACACACAGGAACCATCACACCGACTCCTCCCTCCTCCTCTTAACGAAGATAGAGAGATTGAATTTGACGGGATACCGTAACCATGTGGCAGCACATGGCCTTTGAAAAGGGCATCGCCGAATTTTTAACGAGTAGTATATGTAATTAGCGCCGTAATGTGTGTAGAGTAGGCTTGAAGAAGTCATGTGCCACTTCACTTGACTTCCACCTAAATTTCATAAAAATGGTAAAAGAAAAAGATGTACATATTTTTTATTTTTAAAACTTATTAAAATTAATACACGTGGAAAATAAGATAAAAGTGGGGAATTGGTAATGATACGCGAACGGAGGGGGCCAAGAAAAGGGAAAGTGGAGGCAAGAAAGCGATCAGAATTACTAAGAAATTGGAGAAATGCATGCAAAAGTCCACGCGCATTTTCTGAGATGTAACTTGAGCGGCAACTCTCAGTCTCAGGAAGACAGCAAGAGGACGCGTAATCGGTGGAAGAGCGTGTTCGCCACTTGCCTTGAAGGGCGCATGGTGGTCCCCTCTCAACGCGTGATCATTAAATAGTTTATTACAAACAATTGAAAAGCTTTGTCCATTAAGCCTTTCCACAAATACAATCATCTGATCAGTCAGGCACCCACTTTGCGCATATATATATATAAAATTAAATAATTTGGTTGAGATTATTTGAGTAATTTTATTAACAAATCCACTTATTTAATAAATTATCTTTTTTTTAATTAAACTATTCATTTATACTTTATAAACCCAACCTAAAACCAAATATGACCCTTGTTAAAAAAAAAATCTTCTAAATATACTTATTTTTCCAAATTCCTTTTAACATTAACAGCCACCAAACAATAAATATATGTTCTTTTCTAAAATAAATGAACTGCTCTTTAATTGATTTTTAGTAAAATCGTTGTATATGTGTTCAAGAATTTGCGTTTGAAATGTCTTTACATGTTTATATGCAATTTGGAAAAAATCGAAAAAATAGAAACTAAAATCAAGTGCTCCCACAATTCAGGAGCTAAAATCATTTTTTTTAGAAAAAAAGAGCTGAAAATTCGAGACTGGCTTTGAAGTTAATTGATATGTTTTTCTTTGTTTGTGGTGTTGGTTCAAGTGTACAACATTCATGGGCCCTGTTTAGTATGTGCGAGTGGCTATGAGAAACCATGCAACACTGACCACATTAGAGAACTGAACTGAACCGCCCCTGGACAAATCCTTCTTTTTCTGTGATACCGATATCCGGTGTCCTTTTCCAGACCACGAGAAGATAAGATTAAGATGACACCTTGCAGTTGAGCATGAGAGTTACATTTGTTATGTAAATCTTTCCAACTACTGCGTTTTAAAATAAATACTTCTATGTTGCACTCTAAAAAATATTACTACCCTTCTTGAATAGATCAACTATGTGGTAGAGAGATTCTAAGACTATAGTCCATACATACTATGACCATTAAAAAGAAGACATAATAACTACGAGAAAATAGTGAGGTTGGTCTAATCAAGTTCAACATGCTAATAGATTATGTTAACAGTTTGACCAATAAAAACACAAACTAAAACTAAATACAACTCGTATAAGATAACAAGCTGGAAAGTAGCATTTGTCGTATCAACTACGTACTTTAGCTTTATTTTACAATTTATTTGAAAAGGTATGTTGGTTTCTAAGATTGTATTTGGCTATATAAATAAAGAAAATATTGAATTTACTAAAAAGAAAAAAAGCCCCCCTTAGTCTTTATATTCATAAGATGCTGTTATTCGGTTCTTCACAGATATCACAGATGATATAAGTCTTAGTAGTTATCAATTATTCAAGCTAAATAGAGACATAGATATTACAGTTCAACTAGCAATATCATCTGACAAGCTTATCACTTGACATACATGGCAAACCACTCCAGCATGTCCTGATGGGCTTCCTCTGCAAGCCTCACGGCATTTGCATCTTCTACATTGTATCGCACCGTCCACCCATGTGCAACTTTAGGAAAAATTTTCACGTTGGAATCAACCTGACACAAACCAAAGAACTCAGATTTCCAAGCAAACACAAATCATTCAGGACAAGACGGAATGAGTCATCCAAGTTAGTGCAAACAGACAAACAACATATAAATTGAATGGCTCAATGTTGAGGTCTACAAACTACTAAATATGGCTATGTAAGACAAGCAAAAAAGTTGGATAAGGATGCATGGGAAAGTTATTCAACGGTTGACCCGGCCACATATGAGGTTAAGGCAACAACAAGTTTAAGTCACCGAGCCCAAGTACATTTGATTAGATTTTAGAGATATGAGTGACAAGCCATTACGTACAACACCACCATACACACAACAGTGAGAGAGCAAGAAGAGACATTTTGACAAAGCGAGCATGCAATTTCTTTTATTATTATTATTATTATTTTCTTTTGTATCAAAATCATCATACTATCCTGATGAAAAATTTGGATATGCCATCAGCAACCCAATGAAACAAGACATAGAAGATGGCACAGTCAGCTAAATCTCTACATGTTTAGTCTTGAATCCTGGTATCAGCCAACATCTACTATCTCATACAAAAATTGAATTCTGATAAATTTGTGGAAACAGAAGCATAAAAATGCAAACGCAAAAAGATCATATAAAATTGCCACAAAGTTTCTTGTCTGCTTTGGTTTATTTCTATTATCTATAGAAAAGAGAAGATGCCTAACGTTACTAACCGGGGTTACAGAAAAAAATGAAAGACAGATATTTATACATCAGAGCAATGCATTGAATCTTCTTACCTCAGGTTTAGCAGCTAGGACCTCTTCAAACTGTTTCAGGAGAGATGGAGGAGACAAGCTATCAATCTCAGCTCCAAGTATTTGAATTGGAACCTCAACCCCTGAAAGTAATCCCAACCATTAGGATTCATTAAACCAAAAATGAAACAGTAAAGATTAATATAGTAGTAAAAATCAACCTCTCTCCCAACCCAACAAAATAAACTAAAAGAAAAGGCAAACGAAAAGACAATCCTCTCTAATCACCCCATGCTCTACATGCACTGACCAGAAAATGCTGTGAGGACTTATATATAACACATTGCACGCAAGTTCAACTATATTGTTTCTTGCTTCAAAACACAACTCAAGTTCCCGAAAATGCATTAGACAACTATCAGTATAACATAGCTTCAGACTATCTAAGAATCGATACCCTTGATATCATCTGTAGTGACAAACGAAGGATGTAACAGAACAGCAGCTTGGATAAACTCACACTTTGCTAGTTGAACCACTACTTTAGCTGAGAAGAAAAGTAAGTTGATAATAGTCAGCTCAATCAATAAACACCGTATGAGAAGCCTGAGAATTTATAAATTCAATTTCATCTTCTAAGGATGTACTATAGAGTTACAAATTGTGCGAATATGAAAAATTATGATATAAAGCTATCAAAAACTATTAGAGTAAAGGAAAAATTCCATCTCACCACCCCAGCAGAAGCCTGCTGCCCCAATTGCGGATATACCTTTGCTCTTAAGAGCTTGAATTACTGGTTTCGCATCTTCAAATCCCTTATCCTATTAGAAAAATTAAATGCCTCAGCTGCTGAAAAGTTAAGCATTGCTACATTATTAAGAACTTCATAGCAACATCAGAACCATGAGTTTTAATAGTAGTTGTAAAAGGAAACAAAAAATGATAAACAAATAAATTAATTCATGTATTAAAATTCCAGAACTAACTGCTCCATGATTTCCTAGCCAAGTTTGTAAGGTACTGTCACCATTTACTACATAGGGATCTCCATGAAAGAAGTCAGGAACTGCCACAAAGAATCCAGCAGCTGCAACCTTGTCTGCAAGCTTTCTTTATTGTAGGAAGATCTGACATTAGCTCCAAGAAGAATGCAGGATAACAGTATAATAGACAACCAGCAGATAGCACGCACACACACAGAGAGACATGTCTCAACATATACATAATACTGAAAGGAACATTCACTCACACACACAGAGACATATATCAAAATATACATATATTTTAGCCATAGTACCATTATGCAACAGTTACGCTCAAATACAGAACTTAGGGGTTTGCTATTGACATCTTGAAATTGGCTTCACCAGATTACTCTTTTCAGAATCTGCTGTCTAACTTAAGAAAAGCATCTTTAGAACATTATTTACCACCCTACGAAAGTGGGAGTGGGCCAGTATTTAGGGTATGCTAATACACCATTGAATCAAGTCAAATCACTACTGTTCTCCGCAAACACCATGATAATGCAAGAGACAGTGACAATTTATTAGAATGAGCCAATGGCTTATGAAGCAGTCTCTAAAACAGGCTACTATCACCATAGTGAGTGAGTAAAACATGGAATCCATCCACTACCACCCTAGTGATTTGAATAAAACATGGAATCTATTTACTTCAAACCGCAACATTTGCCAGTGCAGAAAATTTTTCTTATTTTGATCAATATTAATCTTCCAGAAAGTATAGCACTAAGATATTGAACGCTCCATCTTGTACTGAATGACATGAGTTAAATAAACCTAACAGTAAACCTAATAGCATGTTCAAGTTTCAGAGCAAGTGGCTTAGATCAATATTAACCTAATAGCATGTTCAAGTGGCAAAGCAAAAATTAGTGCACACTTTGCACACAAAACTGACATATTAGGAAACATTGGTAGCCGCTGGAGATTATCCAATGTTCAATAGGTTGAGCCTTGAATACTAAATGAACAATGATCAAACAACACTTTTCGAAAGAATGTCTTTCTGAAATCTGCATCTTCACAAATGTTATGGCTGATGAATATAAAAGCCTAAGGGTATCCAAAAAAAGTTCAGTATTGGGCTAGCATCTTGAAAAATATAAAGCAGGAAAATGTAATTGATTTTTAATTGACAGCCCAGTCGATAGTTATAGGACAACTGACAAACATCACTGCACTTCCTTCCACTGATAGAGAGACCCATAAAAGAAAGTAAGAACTACACTGTCCAAACGAATAAGGGTCTGATACTGAGGTTAGCTTAGCTAAAACCTGTGACCAGGCTTGTTGGCTGCCAAAGAAGAACAATTTGTCAAATAATAGAAACCTATTTAAAACAACATGAACACACCGAGTCTTGGACATGAAGCAGCATTACAACTCCCTACGTTTTTTACTCTCCATAGTTACAGTAAAACATTGACCTCTTTATCTCAAATTTCTTTCATCACATTCAGATTCTCAAGTAAAATAAAAGCAACACACTATAAGGGTCCACTAGATAATTAGAATATGTTATATCAAGGATTGAAATAGGGCTAAAATGTACGAATCTATCTCAATCAATGGTACTAATTTATGTTGCAGCTGTACAGACATATAAAAGGAAAAATATATACATATGGCAGCTAAAACCATGTAGAACAACGTATCATGCAAAGTATTGCAAACACAATTAGCTGCAAAGACAGAAGTGAGAACAACCCACACCTCAAGTTTGGAGCTTCATATCCTGCGGGATCAAACCAAGACAAGTGGAATTTAGAAGATCGGAGTGAACAGAATTAAAGGTGCAAATCTATAACCACTATGAAAGAGAACATAAATCTCGAAAGCAGGACAAGGGACAGATAAGACAACAGATATTTCATCAGGAAAGAACAAACAACCATAAACCAACATTTATACTAAAAAGGAAGCAAACCAGAAGAAAATTGAAGTGAAAAGAATAAAAGAAAAGAAACCTTAAACCATTTCAAAATTAAACCAACAACCATAAAATGACTTAAAAAAAAAAACTCACATAAAATACTCAAATACAGGTAAGTTAACCAAGCTAGATATATTGCTCGAATGCAAACAACCAAGTCCATAAATTGAAGTAAAAATACAAGAAATTAAAAGAAATATTGACATGGGTTAGGTACCAAAAATGTCAGAAATAAGGAGAACTGCAAGCTTGGAGTCAGGAGAGCCAGTGACATAAGTGTCGAGTCCACCAAGTTTCTTAACATGGCCTGCTCCACAGCTTGGGTTCAGGGTTGGTGGATTGGCACAACACTGAGGACCTGACATTTTTCTCTTCTCTTTTCACCTGAAAACAGCAAAGCTAAAAACTTTGTAGTTTGTTACAAGGAGATAGTGCCATGTAAAACTACGAAGACCCACGACTTGCTGCAATAATATCTTGCGTCATCTCTGACATCACCGTATAATTTATATCGTATTTGCGATTTTATCTTGTGAAGGTATTAACTTTGTTTAGTCCACGGCAGGGAAAAAAGTATCAGACTGAGTGATCCATGCCACTTTTGAGAGGAATTTTATCTGGAATCTTTTTTTTTTTTTTTTTTGACTTGGAATGGTTCAAGTCTTATTTTCATTTTCACACGTTATGTTCTATTTTATTTTATTTTTAATTTATTTTATTTTTAAATATTTTTATTATTGTTAGATTATTTTATTTTTAAGTTTTTTTATTATTATAAGATATTTTTGCTTAACCTATATAAAGGGAACAAAACCCTAAAATTACAGCACATTATTATCAATAAAATTTTAAAAGAGCGTGGCTTGTTCTAAAATGCAGCGGAATTTGGGGTTGAGCTTGCGGTCAGAGCTTCAAGCAAGAATGCAGCGGGCTCTTTCCTGAATTTAGAATGTTTTCAGCACAATAACATCTTTAGAAGGCATTGATATGAAAAACGTTGATACATGTGAATCCTATTATTGTTACTGATGATATTGCTTCAAAAGATTGAAATACAAAGCAGGCTTCAGCCACTGAATGCAGAACGTTTTGATACAAATCGAAAAGGGTGATACTCTGAATGGCCAAATAACCATTAACCAGCAATGAGTTGATGCCACCATCAAACTACCAGGATAATACGAAGCTTATTTCTTGGGCCCATTGTCCAACTGGAGCAAATATCCGACCCAAGGTTCATTCAAGTCATTTGATATGCTTAGTGGACCAGTTTTACATTTCTTCATGTGACTCTTCTGCACTCTTCACAGCCAATTCATCCTCAACATTGTACCCTACTAACCATCAATGTGAGACACCAGGGAATATTTTCACTAAGCAATCAAGCTGCAATTAGCAGTTGTATGAATAAATGTGACGTTGGATAGGTTGGATACACAAAGCAGATATTGAAAAATCACCTTACCAGTGTTAACGGAGAAACAAATATTATGTATCTTTTGAACTCTTGGGGAAAATTGCTTTCTCCCTTCACTGTTGAAATATGACTCTTTCCAGATTAAAGACAGACCCAAGTTTTATCATGGTCAACATTCATTAAAAAAACTAATTACATATTATCATAACTTGTATTCGAAGAAAATATTATGATCTATATGATCTCGAAATGTTAACCCAATTTGAAATCTTATGATTTGTATCTGATTACAGACAATAACCGATGCATTTGATATGTTCGATAATATGTCTCAAATAGTGTCAAGTATTTAACATCTCAATTTTTCAAAAACAAGTTAAATTTTAATAAAATTGTCTAATTTAGGTCAAAATTATAAAATCTCCTTCGAAAAATTAGAGCATACCTCGTTTAGTAATAAAAAGACAGTTATATCCTTCCTTATAAATCTTTTTAAATAAATCTAACTCTTATTTTTATCTTAGTTTTTAGATTAAAATGTCTATCAATAGATTATAATAAGGGTAAAGGCAATATTAGTTTTGGATGGCAAGACCAAATTATGTTAAGGGGAAAAACAAATTGGTTCATCTCCTAAACTCTATTTTTTTCTATGAAATCAAGAGATGGAAAGTGTTGTTCTAAATTCTGCCTTATTGCATGAGATCCACGAGCACTTCTGTAACCTTCTCTCTCGATTGTTATCCCTAGCGCTTTTATTTATTAATTTCTTTTCCACATTTTTCTGCTTCTCTCTCTCTCTCTCTCTGCAATATCATTTTTGACATTTCATTTTCATGTGTTAGTCTCAGGTTGGTTTGTTACACCAACTAGATTTGTTCAGTTGATGCAAAATATGTAAGGTAGACATTCTCCCACCGAGCAACCTCGAAGCATTCTTAGGCTCATATGATGTTTTTTCATTGGTGAATCCTAATTGTTGAGTTTATGTTTTAAATAAAGGTTTAGCATCTTTATTCCATTCTACAAATTTTTATTTTTTACATATCTTCTATGGTATTCTTATATTGCAAAATTTTATGTTTATACAATAAGTTTACTTTGATATTAAAGAATTCACTAATTAATATTGATTGTATATTATTTTCTTAGAGAAGAAATAATAACAACACTTTCTTAGATACTCTTATTTACTACACACTTTTCTAATCATACGTTTTTACAAAAATATTATTATATTACAGTACTTATTAAGTGGATCATTAACACAATTACCAACCATTAAAGTTTTGGTACTAGCGTTTTCCCTCTTTCCTTCCTTTTTATGTGTTATAAGAACTTCAAGAAGTTAGAATTGGTCTGGAACTCTGGGTTGAGACTGCAGTCTGAGCTTCAAGCAAGAGTGCAGCGGGCTCTTTTTTTAATTTAGCATGTTTTCAGCCCAAGAAAATCTTTAGATGACATCGATATAACCAACGTTGATACATGCTAACCTTATTATTGAAACTGATGATATTTGCTTAAAAAGATTGAAATACAAAGCAGGTTTCAGCCACTGAATACAGCACTTTTTGATACAAATGGAAAAGGGTGACATTCTGAATAGTCAAATAATCATTAACCAGCAATGACATAATAACACCATAGAACTACAAGGATAATACTAAGCATAATGTTTGCTTCATTGGAGAGTCATTTGACATGCTTAGTAAACCAGTTTAACATATCTTCATGTGACTCTTCTGCACTCTTCACAGCCAATTCATCCTCAACATTGTACCTTACCGACCATCCGTGTGAGACACCAGGGAATATTTTCACGAAGCAATCAAGCTGCAATTAGCAGTTATATGAATAAATGTAAGGTTGGATATGCAAAGCAGACATTGAACAGTCACGCTACCAGTGTTACTGAAAGAAAAGAATCTTATAGATCTTTTGAACTCATGGGGAAAATTGCTTTCTACATTCACTGTTGAAATATTACCACAGCTTGTATTTACTGCCCAAAATTTTATGAATTCAATGCAAAAAATAATTAATCAATAACCCGTCAAATTTGAGGATCTCTTACCTCAGATTTTGATGACAATATCTCTCCAAATTGTTTCACTTGTTCGGGCGGGGTAACATGATCAATTTCAGCTCCCAAAATAGATGTTGGAACCTTGACCTCTGAAAGAAACAACCCTTCATCAGTAACAAATAAATATTGAGTTAGAGAAGTGTAAGAACTTACCATTGATATCCTTAACTGTAATCCTACTAGGATGCAACAGAACAGCAGCCTGAATATCATCAGTACTAGCCAATTTCACAGCTACCTTCCCTGATTCAGATGCGAGCAACTAAATTTAGGGGGGTGTATTCAATTAAGACTTTTAAAGACTTTTTATAACTAAATGACTTTTACAGACTTATAGACTTTTAATAACTTTTATAGACTTTTCATGATTATGAAAGACTTTTACAGACTTCTATAGACTTTTATTTTAATGACTTTCATAGACATTTGTAAACTTTTATACACTTTCATAAACTTTCATTTTAATGATTTTTATAGACATTTGTAGACTTTTATAGACATTGATAGACTTTTTTAACAAG
>JANLJB010030989.1:28909-39111 GCA_026212285.1 Bursera cuneata | reverse complement strand
TGATATTAATAAAATAGATTTAGAGAGAGAGATTGTTGGGAGTAAAGGAGTGCCACTCATGTTCGGCCCAAACCAACAATTGCAAGTTTTATTTTTCGTGTGAAACCAATAAGCAATCCAATCATACGAAATAAGGATATGTCAGAAACACACTCTCTAAGACCCCATTTTCTCAAACTATCATAAAGTAGTTCCTTTATCGCACTCAAAACGGGGTAAATACATAGACACCCCTATTTTTATGTGTCAAGATCCTCATATTTTYCAATTCTAGGGGTGTCTATGTTACTTTATTAATAACAGGAGTGAGATTGTTACTTAGACCAAACCTCGGGGGTGTCTATATATTTACCCCCTCTCAAAACCATCAGCCTGCGGGACAAGTTTAGGATATACTATTCGCTGAAATATACGGGGTATTTACTCTCAACCCCTCATTAAATTTTTTTAGTTAACCTAACATCCCACTGAATATTAAACTAACACTTATCCTCCCATTAAATATTAAAATAACACTGACTCCCCTTAATATTGTAGCACCATTAGTTATATTTAACGGTACTACAGTAAAACTCATGAAAAATATCATAAACACCCCTCTGATATATCCAAAATAATAAATTTATCCCTTAATTATAAAATAATATAAAGACTATTTTTTATAATCCTTTGAAACTAATTAATATAATAGACATTCTCGATATTATTTTTTGTTAAAATAATATAAAATATTTAAAAATTCATAAAAAAATAAAATATATTTTATATATAAAATAATTTTTTATAAATTTTAAAAATTTACTAAATAATTTACTAAAACTAAATAATTACAAAATAATTTTACTTACTAAAATTATTTAGTTTTTATTAAATTAACTATTAAAATTTACTTGCTTAATCTATAATTATTAATAAATGAAATATATTTCATTTACTAAAAAATATTTATGAATTTAAATAATTTTAATAAAATATGTAAGTAAATACCTCGTTTTATAATGGTTATATTAATTAGTTTTAAAGCATTATAAAAAAATGAAATCTTTATATTTTTTTACAATCAAGAAATGAATTTTTTATTTTAGATATATTAAAGAGGTGTTTATGATATTTAACATGAGTTTTTACTGTAGCACCGTTAAACATAACTAACGGTGCTACAGTATTGGAGAATCTGTGTTAGTTTCAATTCAGTGGGATGCTAAGCTTTACTAAAAAAATTTAATGGGGGTTTGAAATATCCCTGAAACATACACACATTAATAGAAAAGAGCCAAACCCAAATGAAGATGCAAATACTATAAGAACGAGGCACAAATCTCTCAGATTGAATTAGTTAAACTTCTAATATTCATTAACATGTGTACTGATTAAAGGAACTACAAAACGTAGCAAAAGTTGCATTTTTCAAAACATGTTTTAACTAGCCAAGAACTATCAAAAACTCAATAGGCCATGGGAAAATCTACCGACCTAAAACCCCTCCAAAACAAACAGGCAACTTTACAGTTTCCACAAGATTGTCTCTGACCATGTTTCTCTCTCAAGAAACCAATAAAGCAATGAAACACACCAACATTATAATCAATGCGACAGCCCAGACCCAGAACACCCATGTCTTCTTCTTCTTCTTCCTTATCTGATTGGCATAGTAAAGACTGTTAGTTCCACCGCTGATAAAGTTACCTGCATTCGCTACATTCTCTTCAATGTCATCAATTTTCTCCCCTTGTGTATCTACAAGAACAGCCATGTCAAGAAACACTTGATGCAGTTTAGTTAGACTTCTCTGGATATCCATGACAGCCTTATGTTGCTGCTCCTCTTTACTCCTCATATCAATATCTGCTATTCTCCCAACAAAAATTTCAACGTTATCACCTCCAGAAACCACATGTTCAATCATCTCCTCACTTGCTTCTTGACCAGTTGCATTGTAGTATTTTCTCTTAAGATCTTCAATATAATCTGACAAAATCTTCTCTCTTAAAGACTTGAAATCCTTCATCAATTCCCAAAGCTTGACTTTCAAACCATTAGTGACTGAAACCCTTGTACGATCCACACAACTTCCTTCTTGAAAAGCCTGTGACATTCTTTGATTGGTTATATTGGATTTATCCAGAGATTCAAGCCTTGCTTTGACAATCTTGGCTTTGGCAAGTACAGAGACAGTATCTGACTCCATTCGGTCTCTTTTGCCACGAAGAACTTTAGCGCTGAGAGTGGACTTAGTCTCTTCATTAAGAGTTTGAAGATCAAACAAGAGATTGGCGATCTCTTCTATTACATCCTTGATTGCTTCCACTTCTTGGAAAAACTGAGAGAGGTTTTGTTCATCTCTGGGATTGAGTTGGCCTTTCTCAATGTCAACATCTGCTTCAAGAAGGTCTTTCTGCGCCTGTTTCATCAGTTCCACATAACTTAAGAACGATTTTGTCATTAGATCATTCATGTTTGCAAAACCCACCTACAAGCAAATTTAAAGAATAAAAAATGGAAATTGAAAATCACATGGAAGAAATAAACCCGCAACATTCTCAAAGAGAATTAAAAGAATTGAATTTACCCTAAAATAGAATCGATGCATGTATAAATTTGGAGTTCTCAAAGAGAAGTTAAAGAAGTTAATTTACCCTAAAATAGAATCAAAGTACGCATACACTTTCTCAAAATTGTGAGCTTTTTGGACTGCTAATCCAGGAAACAATCTGATTAAGAGAGATAACCAACGTACGGTTAGAGATTTAGTGTATTAGAGTAAAAGAACACAAGAACATCAAAACTATAAAGAAACAAATGAAAAATCAAAAACATTTAAAATCCAGTACATAGAAAATTCCAAAAACAAAGCAATTTTGAAGTACTTAAACCAATATACGGCAAATGGGTTTCAAGAAAACCTTGTCTGAGGCGACTGCCCCTGCTTTGTCAAGTGACAAGGCTTCAAGAAACGACAATAATCTGTGTGTATGTGTGAGCAAGCGTCTTGGCGATGAATATGAGCGATCAAAGTAGAAAATAGGTCGCGTCATGCATGGCTTTCTAATAAAGAGAGTGAGGGATCGCGTGGCGTGACTGGTCACTGTTTCGGTTATGTTTTAATAAAATTCAAATTTTCGCTAACTAGAGATAGCCGTTCGACTGGGGATAGATTAGTCACGCTTTTTGCTAAAAAACGACGTCGTTTTATATTACGTTTAAAAGTCTTCAGTTAACAAATGGCCTTTGGCCTTTGGATGGCATTTTGCGGCCAAGCGAATATCGGTCTTATCAATCTGAACGATTTCTATTGCCATTATCACTTTATGATGCGATAAAATTCTAAGCAGAACAAGATCCAAATCACTGTTTAATCCATCAATCTGTAAAAAGAAGATTCAAATAGTCTTTGAAGTCTCTGCAGMGTAGGGAAAAAAAAGATGACAATTGCAGTAAATATTAGCTTGCTTTCCAATCAAATGATCAGCTGGACCTGTTATGCCAAATGCATGCTTAAGCTTTATTATAAATACTCTACATGTCTGTGCATGTCAATTCTATTAGCATTTCATAAAGAGGAAAGAAAATGTATTAGATGATGATAATGCTACATTGTTACAATGACTCTCCCAATCTTGCAGTATACTCAGAGATACAGTACTCTAGCTACAGCATCCAGGCCTTCTCTGCCTCAAGAACTCAAGCTTATCTGTAGAAAGTCTTTCGGGGACCAACGTATTATCGTGTAGGCTGTTGCTTTTTGGCCTTTGCAGCTTCAACCTTCCTTAAGGTTGTTGAACTTATCTTATCTCCACTAGATTCTTCAGAAACTAGATCCACACCTTCAATCTGCACATGATCCGCGGTTTCAGCCTAATAATTGAATATAGCTACATCAGTTTATACGGCCTATGGAAACTAAAAACCTTTAGCTGTGAAAGGCCTCTCTCAGCTCTGTTCCTATTAGCTGAAATGCCACCAGGTAACGTCTCCTTGCTGCCAGAAAATCAAATCCACTTCGTCAAAAATGGTTATGCTACAACTTTCTTCAGAGATATAACAATATCACTGTGCTTGAAGAATGGCAACCCAGCAAAAAAAAAAATTCTTTTTTGTTGAAACCTTCTATTATAGAAACTGTGTAGTTCAAAAAATATAGCAGAAGAAAAATGAATTTTGAAGTATTAGATAAATGTCAAAAACTCAAGAGAACACAAGCATATAGAGGACTTGTGCTTGAGTAAATATCATATATACCATGAAATTTTAGGACGACATAAAGTGGTAGTAAACAATGAATAAGATACCTGACAACAATAGCTTCCAAATTTTCATCAACAATGGAAGGGCCATAGGGGTCTGTAATAGGTTCAACTTGCACTCCAAGCTTCGGTTTAATGGACTGCAATTTTTCGAGCAAAAGATAAAAATAGAAATGAATCAATTCAATGCTTGAACACAAGAGAGGGCAAAGATTCTATTCTAAACACAGTAACCATGCCAAAGGAAGACAAATTAATAAACTATTTACAAACACATTCAAGCAAGATTGCAGGCTGATGGTCATTGCTCCGTTTGTTTCTCCTCAACATCAATAAATCTTACTAGCATGCGCTGGGGGACACTTGAACTGTCTCAAACTCCTCTTCTCCCTGCTGCAGTGGATAAACCTGTCCATCCAGCCCTTACCTTAACCTTACTGCAGCTTTATTATAAATAGCCCATCAAGTTTAAAGTTGTTGACACACAATTACGCTTACACAGGTTAAAAACTAATGAACAATGAACAGAACACATTACATTGTTTTCTAAATTGAAGAATACGAACACACAGAATACCTTGATGTAATTTTCAACATTATGCATCCTTTTCTCGATGGGTTGTATTAGCTCGGACAACTTCAAAAATTTTAACATTCAGAAAACACCAATGTAAAATGTAATAAAAATATTCTCCAATAAGCTCATATCAAATACTTAAATAAAAAATGAAAGGAATTTACATGTTTGTTAGTCAACATAGGACCGTTACAAACTCCAACTACAATTCGTTGCTTCGCCAGCTGCGCCGATGCCTGGTTATATTTCAATTAAAAAATGATGATGATGGTGATAAAAATTAAATAGCGGAGAGAGAGAGAGAGAAAGAGGGAGGTACCTTGAGAAAAAGGCGATGGCCGTCGTGCGAACGATCAAAGGTACCACCAAGAACAACGGCTGCACATGAATTTGGCGGAGAATTCTTTGAATTCAGAACTGATTCCTCCAATATCGCCATTTCTTGTTCCTACTTGCACAATTTACGAGAGAAAGGGAGTTTGGTTGTTTATTATGCTTCTAAACTGGAGAGAATTCTCTCACATTTGATTTTGTGGGGCGATTTTGCCAATTATGTCCACCGAATCAAAACTGTTTTATTTCATTTTTTTTTTTTTTAATTGTTTGGATTTTGTCCTCCTTCAGGTAGGTACTCGGTAGTAGCAGTTAGCAGGTAAGCTGTGGGATCGGGCGGGTAAGGATAGGCTTACCTTAAACTTTAACCCGAACAACCGGAATTGGGCCAGAATAGAAAACCACGCCGATTCCAATAGGGATTGGTGGCTACCGGGCGTGGTGAAGAACCGTCGCAGCGCGCGCCTGAGCGACTGCTAGCTAAAGGCAAAATATTGCAATCCTCCATCAAATTCAAATATGTAATTACTTAAAACATGCTAATGTTTTTTAAAATTTTGAAAACCTCTCTTTAGGGCCAAGGCCCAGTGAACCGCCATTTCTCATATCTACTCTTACAATTTTTAACAAACACATTGGCATCCAAACATCAGAGTTGCTCTTATCAGTACTTAGTGAGAACCAAAAAAATTGGATTACATGAAGAGATGCTTGAGTTAGATGTTCATTGGAAAATTTGAATAAGGAGCCAAAAAATAAATAAATTGCTCATATTCAATCTATAGGGCCTCTGTTAATTAACGGTTGAATATCCAACCTGGAGCTTATTCGTCGTTAATACAATCCCTAGGAGGGGAAGTCATTGGAGCATTCCCTTGACAACCACATTCAACGATTGTCAGAACAAATTGAAGAAGTAAATTCAGACCATAAGCATTCCACAGCATTTTTGTTTTTTCCGTTTCTAAAAGAAACTTTTTTAGGATCCCAGAACTAGTTAAAAGATGACTGATTTGCTTTCACGTGTAATATCAGATAGCAGGGCCATAAAGTTTCCAGGTAATCTCCATTTGCATGATTCACGTCTGCTTTACAGAGACGAAACACTCTTTCAAGAAATTTTGTAGCTCTTCTAAGTATCTGCTTGGGAAAGCCCGGAAGTGATCCACATGCGAAGATGACCCAAAGTTGAAGGAAAGTACCTTTCTCCCCATCTTCCTCTGCTCTTCAATATGCAATTCTACTGACTTAAATGGAATCACCTTATCAGCAGTGCTATAAAGGTAAAGGTGAGGGCAAGATGGCTGGTTCTTTGTGAGGGCCAATAGGACTTTCCTTAGCCTCCTGCATTGCAAGAAAATAAAAATTTATATCAAAATCAGATCTCAACGCCATACAAGTGTTCTGATCATCAGGGAGCATGAGAGCATAACTGGTCATTCAAAAGTGAAAATGGAGGTTACATAACATATAGAACTTACTGATTTACATCAGGCAAATTCAAAAAAAAAGAGGATAGCTTCTCCAAGATCGATAACAGCATAGTTTCAATCATTGCTGGTTCCTTCTCTTGCATTATGGACTCACTTATCTCACCTTCTAATCCATTTATATTTCCAGGTTTAACTACAGGGTACGATGAACTACGTTTCTTGAGAAGAGCAGCAGCAAATCCAGCTGCCCAGACCTGTCAAAACAAAAGGAGGTTGTCATATTTTATCCCTCCAGTGTTTAAGGGTAATCAAAGTTAAAAGCCAGCAACTTCAGCAGGATTGCAGATTAACCTATGAAAAAACAAAATCCCGGAGTACAACCAGAACATATAAATAAATATTGTCACTTTCTAGTCCTTGTTGAGTGTGATTTTGGTAAGTAAAAGAGTTCCAATCAAATATGTGAAAATCAGTGCACCAAGCTAAGTTTAGTATTTAGTTGTGCTTGTAACCCGAAAGAACTAGAAAGAGAATATTAGTCTCAAGAGTTTATGAACAGCCACAGTTTTCTAGAGTCCAACTTCACAAGTTCTTAAGACAGTAAAACAAGTTTGGCTATTAAAGAACTCAGAATTCTTCATTGATGTCTCTGAAACTTTTGGTTATGGTGACACTATTCCCCAAAATTTTCAGATATGGCCAGGACCCATCCTGTTCCTACTAAAACAGCTAGGTAACCAATGGTCTGCTTAATTACATGAGGTTATTCATCTAATCACATCAGCTTTAAAAACTTTTTGGCTCTTCAAACTTCTTCCCAACGTATATAGAGCTTAAAGGAGGGGAAGGGTAGTAATGAAGGCAAGGGGAGGGCGTTGCAGATGCTACCGCTTTAATCACAGCTCATGTAGCAAAAGCCATTGTTGACATAGAATAAGCGAAAAAAAAGTATCTTCCATAGCAGCAGTATACAAGAAACTAGCAGGCCGATATCTAATTTCTTAAATTTCAGTTCCAAATCCTCCTCCTGCAAGTTGATATTGAATTCGTAGCACATAATTGTTATGCCAACGAGCATAATTTCATGTAAGCAAGAACCCCAGCTAGTCGATTTGATTAGTTCAATAACCAAATTCAGTCAACATAAGCATCCATAACTTACAAACAAAAGCTGCTAACAACTAAATATTATAAAGCAATACGGCAACATAATTGTTCGTACTTGCAACTGATATAGATTTTACTGGAAAAATATAATATATAATCAAACAAAACCTTAGGATTAAATGGTTCTGCCGCTCCAGAATCAATAATAACTCCTTTAATCTTGCCCATCAAGTCCTCCCTACCCTGCAAACCGTCAAGAATGGAACCATAGCTGCAAAAATAAAAATAAAAATTACTAAAAAAAAAAGGAAGAAACAAAGCTAATAAGCAGAAAAGACTTCAAATAATAAAGCAACAACATACACAAACCAACCGGTGTTGCTAAAAGTGTGAAAAACCAAACACCGTTCTCTACCATCTTCTTCATTCTTCGAAACCCACGAAACGACCTCGTTTGACAACTCGGAAATGCGCTTCTCAACTCGACGTCCCAAATCGAACCACAACAACTCGTTCGGGTCAATAACGAACGTAATCGCGTTTATTCCTCTCGAATTGTACCACTCAACGTATCTCCTCAAATGCTTCGGTTGGGCTCCGAGCCAGCCCAACAAAACCACCGTAACAACCCTTTGTTTGTCCCCAAAAAGAGCTAAATTTTCTCCGTTACTATCGATCGTCGGAGTTCTGTTCCATCTGAAACTAGCGTCGTTTGGGTGGGAGCGAAATGGGTTAAGATTATTATTGGGAGGGACTTGAGAAAAGTAATTAAAGCGTTGAGAATAAGAAGAAGAAAGAGAGAGGAAGACGTTGAAAGGGTTAGAAGGAGTGACTGGCAAAGATGAAGAGCGGATGCAAGCTGCAGCGACAGACAACGTGGGGAGAGAAACGAGATCGTTTCCGGGAATCCGAGGAGGGTATTTGAGGAAATGATTGGTTGGACTAGCTGTGGTGAATAGACGGCGATTGAGAGTGGAGGCATTGAACAGCCGTACAGAAGCTTCCATGGCGGGGGAGGAATTGAAAAATTAAAAAAAAAAAAAAATTGAATACCCAATGAGAGAAAGGTAACCGTTTTTCAAATAGAATTCAGAGGTTACTGAGGTGGCGGCCAAACACCTCAGACTCAAGAGTTTCAATCTGTAATAGGAATGTTAATGAGCCATCGCCACCACTTTGCCGTCTAACATTAAATTATTACATAAATGTTAACTAAAATTATAATTTAATACGTTTAATCAACTTAAATTGGTAATTACCCATTACCATTGTCTTAAACTCCTTATTTGTCATATTTTGTAAGGAACAATATCAAATAGTACCCTTATATTTTGATCTAATATTAAATAAAAAGTAAGTTTATCATTTTCATCAACTAAACACCTAAGGTTTACTTTTTTTAATTAACTATTAATTTTAACCTAAAAAAATACATATTTACTCCTACTAAAATTTATTTCCTTAATTTTAACACAAAAAATGAATAAATAAAAAATAAACAAATTGTACTCCCATAATAAATAAGTTTCTATTTTTTGTATTTTCATTTTTTTAAATTTTTTAAAAAAATTTGAGTAGGGAGAAAGATGTATTTTTTAGATTAAAATTATCAGTTGATTAAAAAAAATAAACTTTAAGAGTTTAGTTGATGAAAATAGTAAACTTACTTTTTATTTGAGATTAGGTTAAAATATAAGGGTATTATTTGATAATATCACTATTTTTAAACTAATCTCACTATGTTCATAACGTTGTAATTATTATTATTACATATTCATGACTTATTGAATTTTATATATATCTATTAAAAGAAAAAAAAAAAGCCGTTGGGGATTCTTCTCCTGCATATTGGATGCATTCACCTCACCTTCTAATACATTTATTTAGCGACGAAGAGTGGATCATTAAACAACACCAAATCCCTATTTGCACATTGCACTATATCAGATTTAATATCACAAAATGCAATTTGTTTATGCACGAGTCCCAGCAGATCGGAGGAAGGCAGCCGCCTTGGTTAAACCAACGACTACAAGGGTGAGGATCTAAGAAACACAAAACATGAGCGAGGGTGTCAGCGCCTTTCCACGCTCAGATCTGACTCTGGTTCACCCAAAAAAAATTTAGAAATTGAAGCTCTCAAATAAAAAAATTTAAAAAAATATATATAGAAAAAGAGAGTGGAGTGCGGGCAAATGTGCATACATTATTCCAGAGAATTTGGAAATTAGTACAAGTATTAAAAGAAAGGAGGTAGAAACTCAAAGTAGAATTTGGAAGGTAGGATTATTCTAGAGACAAACCAGGCTTGGGCCTGGGCCAACGGCCCATAGAAAAGAGCCCGCCACAGAGCCCAAGACTATTTGTGAATAAAAAGCACTAGTTAACAATAAAAGATTTTGTTCCGAGTAGGTATCACCTTATTGATTATTTATCAGCACTCGCTTCACGCGACGGGAGGGAAGGGAGTTGGTGACACCAAACGAGAACACACACACCGCAATTCAA